>OY741997.1:3792973-3920203 GCA_963555575.2 Hygrocybe coccinea
CCTACGACGTCTGGTATTTCGACCTCTTTCTTTGCTCCAAGCTCTTTCTTTGCTGGGTTCATCAGTTCTCTATACCAGTTCCGATCGTAGAAATTTGAATGATGATCTCTAGAAATTAAGCCATCTCCTCGCCGTCGTCGCCGTCGCCATCGTCATCGTCATCGTCATCGTCATCCTCGTCCTCCTGGTCTATCTCTGCCACTGCTCCTTTCCTTTTGGGAAGGGCCTTTCTCGCGGCGACCGCCTTTCCAACGACTTGCTCCACCTTCCTGGCGATGGCCTTCTCCTTCGTGCGTCGAGCCGTCTCTGAGGTGTACTTGAGGTGAAGTTTCAGCATAGACCGGACCGGCCAATGGCTGACGTATTGGACTAAAATCGGATACTTTTTGGAAGCCTGTGCAGTGTGTGAGCTCCTGAGGGCAAGTTTAGCTGAGGTTAGTTGCTTACTTGAAGACAAATGGCACGTATCGCGCTGTCTTTTTGACGTGCGTAGCTTTTATCTCGGTTCAGCTTCTCGTTGGCTTGGGAGCGGACATATTTCTACGACTCGAAGTCAACTCCTTTTTTTCAATTCATCATGCCATATTCACGCTACCTGCACTTGGTCAAATTCCGCCTTGGCCCATCCCAGTACATCCTTCAAGTTGTAACCGCCACTGCCTGGGCGGCCTGCCTCGCCTGGTGGTTTAGGGATTTTGTGACAGCTGATGGGTTCCTCATCACTTTCTAGAACAGATAATTCCGACATGGCTTCGTCGCTGCATTCACTTTGTTCCTTTGCCAAGGAGGTCAAGTCTCGTTCTTCTGCGTAAAAATCGATCCGTGGGGTGATCATCGGTGGGTCAGGAAGTCTCTGGGTTGTGAATATAATGCGCCCTGTAATGAGTGGTAGATGTCGGCGAATAATACCAGCAGTCTGCATTATTTCTGAGATGCACTTTCGTGGAGTCTCTATTTATTATTTAAGGTCCTTGTTCCCCTTTGAGTTGTTCTATGTATGATATTTCTCTAAATGGTGAACTATTTGTGTCCTTGTTATGTTCTCGTAAGCGTGCCAACATGACATCACAACAGAATGATATTGTTCATCTTCACAAAAGGATGGAGAACACAATTATATATTTTGAGTATATATACTGAATACTCCCTCAGTGCAGAAAATTCTAATACTCTTTCATGCCGTCAACCATTCAAGAAATTTGGGATCAAATTTTTGCGCCAAAAGATGTACGTCTGGTTCCTCCAAGCTTATTCGTTGCCTTATTTCCAGACAGCAATATCGACTAGCTAGACGGCTTGCTGGCCACACTGCGGCCGTCAACTGCTTTGCCTTCGCTCACGATGGTGAACAACTTGCAAGTGGAGGTAAGGAGACCAGTGACTTGGGAACAAAATGCTGATGACGTTTGATGTAGGAGACGACGAAGCCGTTCGGGTTTGGATCTTAGAAAAATACAAATGTATCCAGGTAATCCATGACAACGGAGGAAAGTGGGGGCAAATCACCTGTATAAAGTGGCTGGCTTCTGAAGCTGGAGTCGCGGGCGAAACACTTTGCTTCGGAACTGGAAGAGGAATGGCGTCAGTATATCGCCAAAGCAGGTTTGGGGTGAGTATACCCCTCATTTCATTCAACGGTGGCACTGATGAAGGTCAGGGCAAGTTCTTGGAGCTGTCGAACACCCGCGCATTTGCTGTTAGCGACAGCGTCGAGGCCCTGGCATTTGATCCAACACGCAGCCGACTCGCAATGTCGAGTCACTACGGTCAGGTTCAGGTTTATTGCCTGGAAAAGAACGGTGAGTTCCAAGTAAAGGAAATTTTGAAAGAATGCTGAGATAAATATAGGCACTCTCACTAGCCTATGGAATAAGCACTTGCTGGACGTGACCATCCCTCGCGCTATCCACTTCACGAGCGGCTATCAGAACCTATTGGTATTCAGTTTGGAGTCAGGAGAAGTGTGAGTGAACATATATACTGACCACGGCGTGCTGCTGATCCTCGTGTGTCTAGTTCCTGTCGAGATGCAGAGACGTCCGTCAAGAAATGGTCCAAGGTGTTAAAGTCCGGCATGTGAGTGATCTGATGTGAAAAACGTCCCGCAAACTGAGGTGAATTCCATAGAGGGAATGCTAGTGTCTGCCCATCAGAAAAATTCATCCTCGTTGACAACTTGAGCACGGGATTTGATTTATATAACATAACTCGGACTTCTCCCGTGCGATCCTTCAGCGTGGCAGTCACTCGAAGATACGTGAAGAAGGGGGTTTTCGCCGAGCAGGCCAACGTGGTCGCATGTGGAAGTGATCACGGTAAAGTCTACCTCTTCAACACAAATTCGGAAGGGGTGGTTCAGACCTTGCGTCACGACAGAGGTGAGTTGTTCATCAGTCAAACTGCACAGCAATAACGAATGGAGATAAATTCAGGCCAGGTGTTGGTTCAGACAGTTGAGGTATGTAAACCAATAAGACGTCAATTTAAGTCTCTTCATTGGATTGGATTCAGGCTGTCTCCTCTCCTGAGCGTCATCTCATTGCCTCCGGCTCGTCAGAAAATTGTTTCGACATATGCATCTGGGAGAAACCAGTAAGTATCCATGTATACCCATATGCACTCAGTACTCACTGTCTCAGACCAAGCAGGCCACCAATAAACGTAAGAAGGCGGACGATACGCTCTCAGACCGGTTGGTCATGCTAAACGGGTTGGTTTTGTTCTTGATTCTATACCTGACGTCAAATTTTTGGACGCCGTCATTGGTGCAGGTACATTTGATCCATCTTGCTCTTGCTTGATCTGACAGCGTGGGTAGGGTGCAGGATCGATCGCCGCCGTCATTCAGGAGAGCCTCGAATTGCACAAAATCCCCGTCTTCGAGAAGAAACTCGAAGACCCATGGACACCGTTCGCCAACATGGACGAAGACAAACTTAGGCAACTCTTGGGACTGAGAAAGGTGATCATTGAAGGAGGGGATTGAAACACCAGAGATCGTGGAGGCGTAGAATGACTTGTACTGAAGTGCATGACATGAAGATGAAGCACTTGCATGGCTGAGGCAAAAGAGGGACGTAAGGAGAGCGGTTTGAGTGATTCAATTGGGGTGAATGGCGAACGTTCCCGGGCAACGCGACAGATGAGGGAGTGAGGAGCCGACTCAGCATCTCTGGGAACCCATAAGACGCCGAAGGCTTGGTGAGCAAGGACGTAAGGCCAGCGTTCAGAGTGACCCGACGAGGGCGAATGGCGAACGTTCCCGGGCAACGCGACAGATGAGGGAGTGAGGAGCCGACTCAGCGTCTCTGGGAACCCATAAGACGCCGAAGGCTTGGTGAGCGAGGGCGTAAGGCCAGCGTTCAGAGTGACCCGACGAGGGCGAATGGCGAACGTTCCCGGGCAACGCGACAGATGAGGGAGTGAGAGCCGACTCAGCGTCTCTGGGAACCCATAAGACGCCGAAGACTTGGTGAGCGAGGGCGTAAGGCCAGCGGCTTCGGCAATTCAACGGGAGTGAATAATGAATGTCTCTGGGAACCCAAAAGACGAGGGAAAGAGTGGTAGGCTCAGCGTCTCTGGGAACCCATAAGACGCTGATGAAGAAGACTTAGCAGGCGATTCGGTGTTGTGACCTTTTTTGGTTATTTGTCTTTATTTGGTTGGGCTCGCCTTATTGGGGCTTTTTTTTTTGTCCTCCTCCTCAGCGTGTTTTGGGTTCCCAGACACGCGCCCGCTACCTCCTCCGTCGTCTACCTGACGTGTTTTGGGTTCCCAGACACGTTGCTCACTTCCTTTACCCTCAGTGCTCGTCCCGGATTCCTCGTTGCGCGGCTTCGGCGTCCTACGACTGGTCTTCAAGCGTGTTTTGGGCTCCCAGACACGTCAGCGCCCCCGGATTCCTCCCTACGCGGCTTCGGCGTCCTAGGGCTGGTCTTCAAGCGTCTTTTGGGCTTCCAGACGCGTCAGCACCCCCGGATTCCTCCCTACGCGGCTTCGGCATCCTAGGACTGGTCTTCTCGCTCCATTCCTCCTGCGTGAGTCCTTTTCTTCTTGCCGGCCTCTCACCGCTCGCTGGGCCACTCAGGGATCAACCCTGGGACCGAGTGGACCGCGAGCTTCGAGACGCAGCGGCTACTAGGCTGAAGTCCCGCTCCTGAGCTCACGATCTTCGTCTCCAGACACGCACCCTAACGTGTTTTGGGTTCCCAGACACGTCACCCGCTTCCTTCCGTTCCCTTGCTAACCTTCCCCGCCATCCACTACCTCAACCCGCGTCTTGGTCGTTTGGACGTCATGTCTGCACCACCACGGCCGCTGGACCACTCCGAAGGACGGGCGCACCTCCTCAACGGGGTGCTTTATTACTCCCCCAATTCCTCCCGCAGCATATCTCCACCTCCACCCAAACCACCCCATTTCCTCACCAGCGGTATTTTCCATGTCCGATCATCTCGTCACCTGGAGGAGTACCAACACCCCCGGTGGTGGACCGCGGCGTACGGGTATTTGAGTTTCTTGCCCATGCACCCCTCATTCGTCGGCTATCCATTCGACCGCCTCGCCCACATCCCGCCCCTCGAGAGGGATGAGGGGGGATTCTACGTCAGTGCCTCCCTCGCCAGCAGTTGGTTCCGGCTCCAGCAAAAGTTAAAGTACGCGATCTGCGTGTTGGCGAAGAAATATCCTGCTACAATCTTACTACCTTGGAGCCCCTCCGCTTGGGGATATGGGCAACGGCAACGAAGTCATTACATTGCACGACAGCGTGCCGTCATATCCAGGGATTGGTTCGTCATCCTCATGGCCGGCCTCTCCTTTCTGATTGCAGTAGGAGAGTCACAGATCCCCGATGCTCCCATCCCAGACTGGTTTACCCAGCTGGCAGAGGCTGGCTTGGACCAGTCTTGGCTTGCTGGGGTGGCCACGTCTTCTGTGCGCACCTTTTCACCATTCGCCCCCCGCGTGGGAGTCTTCCTGGATATATTGGATCCTGAAAAAACACAACCAGCTGTGGAATGGTTCTGTCGCTACTACGTCCCCGTTTGGTATCCTTGGGGAGCCGATGAGGTACAAGCTCTCCACCGGAAGTCCTCGCTGGCTAGTTTAGCTCCCCCGCCTCATAAATTACAAGAGGCCACTACCTTTATCACCCGGACGCCCTCAGTTTCTTCACCGGACAATGCAACGCCGGATACGTCTGACGCCCGTCCCGCCAAGGCCCACCCGACCTGGAAGGAATTCTTCGCTGAGCGCGAAAAGTTGAACGCTCAGAAGCTGGGGAATGAAACCCCCTCGGCCCGTCAGACTCGGTTGAATCGTGAACGTAACCCGCCCACCGTCAGCGCCAAAGTGTTTGAATGGGCCCCAAGTGACGAGATTCCTTCAAAGCTGGTACGCAAGGCGGTCCTTCAGCGAGCGAGAGCAGAAACTTTGGAGAACTACGGTGCGAACCAGCGACGGTATGACGCTTTCTGGAACGAATGGGACTGCTGCGAGGAGTTCGGGCCAGATGACAGGGATGATGACGAAGTCGACGGTCACGACGAGGATTTCTGGGGACCACGTCAAGAGGAGTGCATTCAACCGGATCCAGATCATGACCCCCCGATCCGAATTCAGAGGTCGCCATCGCCACCCCCCATCGCAGACGACGTGCAGTCAGCAAATGAGTTGCCTGACATGTATGAAATTGTGCACCTGCTATCCATGCATCATGGATTCGTCCTGCCTGTCCCGGTTCCCAGCCACACTGACCGTATGGAACCCCAGGCCGTGCAGGATGTCCTGCGTGTGGTTGGATTGAAGCGAGGGGACGATCCCATCTTCAAGACTGACATCGGTGTGGTGGCCTTCAATTTTGTTCAAACCCTTGCCTCGGGTCGGCAACCGATAAAGTCTTTGTGGGACTTGGACCGGGACAGCCGCCAGCCTCTGGCCCTCACGGGTCGCATCAAACGCCTTCGCCGTCTTCCGTCTGGTCTTTATATCTTCGACTTTGGAGGTGCTGCGACGGTCCCCTGGAAGATCGCGGTCCCAGAACCTGCTGATGTGCTTTACATCTGTAGGTTGGATGCTGGGTATCACGAACTTGATATCACTCGAAACCTGCTACAGAGAGGAATCCAATTCCGAACCCTTCAGCCCCTAAGGGACATTCCCCGTTCACGGTCCTCTGACCCCTTGATAGTTCCTTTTCGACTCTCTGGGTACAAATTTTCAAAAAGAGATTATGATGCTTATCTGCACCAGCGGGCTGTGGTCTTGGGTGGCCGTGGGGGTCGAGCAGCACTGCTCCGGGGGGGAATCTTGTGGCGGCTGGCTGTCCAGGAGACCAGCTTCGAAACCGTTTTACAAGGTCCATCGTCCTCGGTACTCCTGCATAGGGATGGGTTTTCAGTGGAGGATCGACGGTCAGCCAGTCGTCTGTGGGATGATGACTTGAGTGAGGAGGAGATTCATTTAGTTTGTGGCACCTATATCTGTTACACAGGTACATTTCTACAAGTAATGCTCCTACTTTACCAGGTCTGATCTGTATCCTGTTAGGCCACGGTGACCAGACCGCCTTAGTGTCTTGGTTCCCCCTACCCTCGACGTATGAGTGGAGTGGAGAAAACTATGGGCGCTGGACTGAGCTGGCCGAAGAAAGTTACCAGACGTGGCTGGCCAGAATTGATCGGGGGGAACCGCCGCTTCCTCAAAATCAATGGCGAGATCGGATGCGGGGGTTCCACAAAACTCGCAAGTTCAAGAAAGCCACGTCGAAGTTTTCCGCTGCTTTCCTCCAAGCCCAGGGGCTATGATTTTTTATCAATTTTTGTATCAGTCGCGCTGTGAATTAATTTTTTTCTACATCAAGTGCCCCCTAAGTGTGTGCTGAGTGTGTAATAAGTGACACACTTGAGTGTGCGAAGCATTGTGGGCCATGCAAAATGCTTTATTTCCGAAATATTTTGCAATGGCTAAATCTTATTGTGAAATATGGAATGTTGTGACTTGCAAAATCCTTCGTCAAAATTCTGCATTTGGTGAGGTTGAATAAACAAGATTTTGACATCTTGCAAAATTGATTGAATTTGATATTTTTTGCAACTATTTTGACGGCTGACAAGGTGTGGGAAAACTTTCACTTTCGTCTACATTTTCACTTAAAGCAATACTTTTGAATTTGATTAATTTTGTGCCGAGATAAATCCCCACAAATCTTTATGTTTAAATAGAATTTCACAGGTTATTATGTGTGAAATTCTAATTGGATTTTGCTTGGCTTAAAATCATATGCAAAACTTTAACAAGCTCCCAATCATTTTGCAATCATTTTGCATCCCCCAAAATAGTGCGGTGTCAGCAGTGAGTGGAACAAGTGTGTTAACTGCTGTTCCGCGAATCTCGGATATCGGCTCTGCTCCTCCTGCGTATGGTGAGCTTTTTTGATTCCGACTTCTTTATCACCGAAAAAAAAAAGCGTTGTCCCTTGGTCGGTTCCTCCTCTGGAAAATAAAGTTTTGACAATGCGTACTAGATGACCTCAGCACGGCTGCCTGATCTATATTGGAAGGATTATTCTTATTGGCCTTCAGGACCTGCTTAGTGATTCAGGAGGACTTTTGGTGTAACACGTAACTTATAATAATTCTGCGCAACAGCACGAGAAGATGTTGACCTAGCGGCCTGCTGGGCCCCATACGATATGACGCACCAAGTTACCGCGATTGGCGCTCGGTGGGAACGGCTACGCAGATGGAAGCAGGTATTATCCCATGAAGTTCGTTTGAACTTTGAAGTAAAAGAGTGACAGTGCGAGTGCGTCAACTGAAATTTGTGCAACGTGGAGAGGCAATTCATTCCCTCCACTGAAATCTGTTGAACACGAAACCCTAACGGATGTTTTCCTCGGCAAACTGCTACATGTTGTCCCCGTTGTCGATTATCACCCAATGCGAACCCGTTCCAACAAGATCTCATTTACTACAACATTTTAACCGTGCAGGCTTCACGCTTGGCGAGGACGCCTCGCTCATCTTTCATTACCTCTGCGGATGAATCCCTACTTAAAATCTTTCTCAATCCATGCAAGGAGTCCAGCAAAGCAGTTTTCTTAACATGTGTCGAAACTTGTCAGACACTACCCCGGGCATGTGGCACCCTCCCCCTTCGAGTTAGGACTCCTCACCAACTCTCGAACCGATTCCATCCGGAAATCCGACAATGCGCAATTTTGGGCAATTGGCTGCCCACGTTCTCGCAAGGTCCAGCCTCTTCTCCTGATACACCTGAGTCGAGATTCCGGCAGTGACATGGTAATAGATACCCAGTACTTGGAGTTGTGGCATCAACGACAGAATGGATGCTACACCCTTCGCGTGCTGTCAGTGGTAACAATCAATATTTGGTGAAAGAGTTTAGGGGGAGACGTGAGACTGACGACATGAATTTCACGATCATTGACAATGAGGTTGAGGTAGCTGATCTCCGGAAAGAATCGGGAGATCGATGTTATTACCGGGCGCAAGACGTTTTCATCCCAAAGACTCGTGAGTAACACCTTAAAATTGTAGATTGAAGTAATTGGGGGGTTTACATGGGCTAGTGAGTCTCGAATAGGTTTTGCGCTCCAATGATGTGAATACGCAGGATACGAGTACACAGTGTCCAGGTAACCGCCGTCCATCATCAGAGACCATATAGTGAGTGAGTTGACTGGTGGCGACTTCTGCAGCAACATTTTGTAAACTGTGCATTGTTGCGTGGTCGGGAGATAACTCGTGAAAATTCCGAGGGATCTTAAGGCCGTCTGACGCGGTATCCAACCCGCAAGATCACAATAGTCAGAGATGAGGAGTGTGGTGATAGAGAATGTACAGCGCCTGGAATTGAACACAGGTAAGGTCATCAAAACAAACATTAGTCTTCGACGCACTTGAGAATGGGATTTAAGATACGCAGTGTATATTTCCCACTCATATCCGGCAAACGCAGATGTAGAAATTTCAGAGAAGTCAGGGCTAGCAATCCTTTGCCAAGGGCTTGGAGCGTGCTGGGAGAGGAGACCGCCTCATATGACGGCCACCATGCCACCACAAGCGATCGGACGGAGACAGCTTTGTGTTTCACCGTTGCGATGGTCGTGAGGCAGGATATTGTACTATCTATGGGGATGAGCGCGTGCAAGACGATACACCGGTACAAGAGGCGTTCTGCTTCGACTTGAAATTTACGGGAGACGGGGGCGAGACAGGGAAGTTGGGGCTGATCAACGTATTCCAGAATGTCGTGAATGACTTCCTGAGGTAGGAACTTGGTACAAAATCATTCCTCAACACCGGGACAGGATTATCAGTAGAAAAGGGACTCGCCTCGCCGGGAGCTCCCATCTATGTCCGTGCAGGCAAAGTTCCTGGTAGGAAGAATTTGTTTTGTAAAGTAGTTACAAGAAACAAATTGGAGATCTAGTAAGAAACTCAGTTTTTTGGGGGAAAAAACGGAAAGGGGGTTTTTTCAAACTCGAAAACAGTGTCCAGTCCTAATCAAGAAGTCAAATGAGCTGCGACTCCCATGGTATTAGGAGCCCAGCGACGCGTTAAGCGAAGTGGAAACTCCCAATGATTAGGAGATGGGTGAGTTACTCACAGTTTTTTAGCGGGGGGGTGGCATTGCATAGCGCAAGAAGGGTTCTAGGATTGGTGTTCCCTGCATATATGGGGCCATGACTATTGCATGTTGGCGTAGGTATATTAGGAATGCATTGCTGGTCCATCGACCAATGGTTTTTACTACTTCGAAGGGAACACCTCGTAGTAGGAGCTCGAGTGTGGCACCAATGCGGATTCCATGCCCCTGGAAGAGAGGCATCCCAAGTATTTTTGTGAGATCATTCAAGCATGATATGAAAGCTGATCGGGTGAGAGGCCGGAGTCCCTGGGGGTGTCGCCATGCAAATAAAGGGTCAGCTGGGGATGGGTTATTGATGCTGAAGTGGTTATCGATGGCGGCCTTTGGATCAGACGGGCCTGGTTGTGATGACCAGTATATATCCTCTCCTTTTCGTGAGGCCTTGGTGACAGGGATGTGGAAGACTGACACTCGAAGATTGTTGCGATCCATCCGCCACGTCATGTCGGAGCGTTTGACATGTGTGTCAGGGTTAAAGGCCTTCAGGGTGGGAACTGTAAGTTCACCAAGGTGAGAGAGTGAGTAAAAGGTGGTCGTGAGGCAAGCGTAGAAGGCTGCGTTGAAAGGTAGCGTTAGGTCTAGTTTATCCTTGGCCATTGCTAGAAATTGGGTGGTGATGGGCTCCCTCTTAGCACGAATGGACGTGGGGGGGGTGAGATGAATGGCACCATCGAGTGCTGCTTTGATCTCGGGGTGATTGGCATACCATGGTTGGCCATGGAGAATGTGCCAGGCACGGATGGCGAAGACGTAATTGGCCAGAGTTTTTCCGGAGTAGGCTCCAGCAGAGTTAGCAATGAAAGCGAGGATTAGTACGAGGCTGGCTGGGCATCGTTGAGGTTCAGGGATGGTGCGGAGATCACAAAACCGGTGGAACGCGAGGAGTCCTGCGCCATATCCAGCACGAGTGCCTTGAGCCCAGGATACGCTGATGACCTCTAGGATTCGGTCTAGGTCAGCGTCTGTGATATGGGGTGTGGTGTCATGTGTTCCGCGTGTTTGAGCTGGGACCCATAGGCGGAGACGGTCTCGGGCAAGGCAGTGAGGACGAAGGAGTGAAGGGAGAGGGGCCATCCCGGGTTGATAAGGTTGTGGTCTGGAAGGAATTGGGGCTAGGGGGATCTTGGAGGGTGGATTAATCAGACCATTGGTCTCGGAGAGCTTGTAGATGGGCCTCGGGGCCATTGGGTTGTTGTGGGGGACAAGGATTCCTGAGAGAATCTGTAATGCGTTTTGCAGTTGCTTTTGGGTATTGGCCTTCTCGTAGCAGTTTGAGCTTGAGGTCTGAATATGGCAGGGTGGTGTCAATGATGAAGCGGTTGAGACCGGCTGGGATTTCGACGGGGGGTAGGAGGAGACGGAGGGGAGGGTAGATGCCTCTGGAGGGGCCATCAGCTGGGTTGGATTTACTGGGAATATAGGCTGCGTGGATTGAGTCAATGGAATGACAGGATTTGATGAAGACGTGGATGCGTTTGAAGATATTGTTGATGGCCGTATTCCTGCTACGGTTGTTTTGCCAGCCTTCAATGACTCCAATGTTGTCCCCAAATAGTTTAAAGTGCTGGCCAGTTGTCGTAAACCGGGCGATTGATCGAATGAGGAGTTCGAATCCAAGGGCTTCCGCCCAGCCGATGTCACGTTTACCATCGAGGGTCTTCCATCCTGGAATGAGGCGCCAGGCACGCCAGCGGCCAGCAATGACGATTCCGATGCCAATGCCCGAACTGGCATCTGAGAAGGCGTCGATGTCCGTGAGATGGATAGGGCTTGGGATTGTTTGGCCAAGGAATGGTTGGGCCAGCTTGGTGGACCACCATTGGAGGTCTGCGTGGATTGTGTGATCGGCATGGCGTGGCATGAGAGGACGGTCACCGTAGATGCTGAGCATGTTTTCCAGGCCGGTGAGGTAGGCACGGCCTGGAGGGACCACCAGGGATGCATGAAGGAGCTTCCCGTAGATTCTTTGTACGTCATTGAGAGTGTGGGTGGGGGAGTGCTGCCATTCGTGGAGGGAGGCGAGGTATTTTGTTTTCTTTTTGGGTGGGAGGGAGACCATGAGTGTCGCCAGGTCCCAATCTAGGCCAATGAAGGTTGTCGTTGATGCGAAGGGGAGGTCCTTAGACTTTTCCCAGGGAATGCCAAGCTGATCGGATAGGCGGTCGATGTCATCGAAGTTGTAGGTGAAGCGTTGGTCCTCGAGGGAGCGGGGTGAGCAGGAAGATAAGTTGAGGCAGGGGGAAGAGCAGTCTTCATCGAATTCTTCGAGGGTGCCATCAGGAAAGAGTTTACCACCAAACCAGAGGCGACCACCATCATGGTGACGGCCGCGGGGGGCAATGTCTGCGTGCCAGTTCCTGCGGTGTGCATTGTATTCTGGGAGGTGTTCTCGAAGGATCCGGAGAAAGAGGTGGTCGTCAACCCATTTGGAGAGAGGGGCCATGCCATGGCATCTGAACAGCTCGGCGCCTGCATCGCTGACAGAGCCGTACACTCCAGCAGAGGGCATAACTCCAAAGCAGGTGGCAGTGTCGATGCAGAATTCATCGGCGGTGAGCCGGACGACAGCGCCTGGCCACTGGGAGGGGTGGATGGGGATAGTTCGGTATGCTTCTGCCACGTCCCTTGTGGCTGCCTGAGAACCAGGGGGTAGGCGCGAGATGAGTAAGGATATAACTGAGAAGGTTCCCCAGGTGCAGGGGAAGCGGTCGGAGTCGATCTGGGAGTTGATAGAGGGGTTTGGGAACTTTGGCGAGGTCTTATGAGGGAATGAGTAGTTTTGTATGTTGCGAAAGTGGTTTGGTTGGCCTGGTTTGGGTATGATGCCAAAGGGGGCCATTTGGAAGGGGCCAATAAGTGCCTCGAGGGTTGATTGAGAGAAGGGGCCGAGGTACCGGCCTTTGGATAGCTCCTTGGATATAATTTTCTGAAACTCGGAATTATGTTCAACGATGGAGTCTTTGTTGGGTGGCGTTTGGGTGGAGGAAATGCAGGGTATGTTGAGATCGAATCCGTAGCGCATGCTCTGAGGGAGGTGATCGTAGCGAGGCCAGATGTTTGTCGAATGGAGTAGTGCCTCCCAAGCATCTGGTTTATAGGGGGTGAGGGCTTGATGGCTTCTGCGCTCGAGGGCAGCCTTGTGCACCATGAGTGGTGTGACTGCAGCCAGAGCAGAGGTGACGATTGTCGTGACGGGTGCTGGTGCAGCCAGCAACGCGCTGGAAGTCGACGCAGATGGGGCGGCCATCGCGGAGTATGAGGGACTTGTTGAGGCGTTGTGCGAGTGTGGGGTGAAGTCCATCCCAGGTGCGCGTGGCGGTGCATTCCACGATTTTGTGGGGGTGGCGGCCAAGGCATACGGTGCAGGCAGAGTAGCCACCATTGCTTGCGCCTGATCGAAAATCCGACCTCTTCTCAGGACATCCTCGGCTGTCGCGAGGCCGGGGTGGGGACCCAGATCTCCTGCGAGTGTCCATTGATCGCTTGAACTCTCGGCTGCACCTGGAGGGGGAGGCGTTGGAAGTAACGTTGTGGGCTGTTATAGTTTGTTGGTCAGCCTGAGTGCACAGGTGCATGGGGCACAGGAGCAGAATGGGCATGCATGGAGCAAATAAGGAGCATGCATGGAGCAAAAGGAGGGGAGCATGCATGGAGCAAAAGGGGAGGCATGCGTGATGCAAAGAGGAGGGTAGAGAAGGTTGCCGGTTACGAGTAGTGAGGGGATAGCGGAGGAAAGGGAGGGCAATTGTTAGCAAGTGATTATCGATTAGAAGGAGACGAGAGTGGACTCACGCGGAAGTCTCTGTTATTGTCTCTATGTTTCCGATCTTCCCAGTAGACCTCTTCTTTGGCCTTGCGCAAGACGGATTCATCTATTATAGAGATGTTGTAGGCGCCACAGGGCGAGGGGATGGCAAGATGCCATAGCCATCGTTGTCTGGCCTGGTATAAGAGCAGGGCTTTCTGGTCGAGGGGGTCGCGGGAGGACCGCATCTCGTGGATTTGAAGTTTGCCCCAGAAGGAGGCCAGCATCGTTACGCAATCAGCTGGCCAGTTAGCCTCCTCCATGGCAAGGATCATCCGGGGGACGGCTTGACAGAAGTCTTCCCACTTGATGTCTCTGTCGTTGAGGACTTTGTTGGAGTCTCTGGCGGCGGCGGCGGGTACCCAAGATGTCGAGCCGTCGGATTTTCGGGCCATCACCATGGCATCATCGTCAACCGTGGCGTGGGCTTGCATCGCTTCGTCTAGGCCATCATTGGTGTAGTACCAGAGCTCAATGTATTGCCCTTTGTCCATTTTTTTGGTGGCGTAGTTGGACGCGAACACGGGGGCGATGGAGGGCATCGGGCGGTCTGGGATAGGAATGTACTTGGACTTGTTCTTCTTCATTTCCTCTTTTTGTAAGTCCTCTTGTTCTTGGGCAGCTAGGAGAGTGTGTTGTTGCGCGGCTGCTTGGTCCTGTAAGAACTGTTCTGCTTGATCTGCGGCATCGTTGTGTAGTTGGTCTTGCCATAATTGCTTCTCCAGATTGTTGCCCGCGGTCCAGACATTGGTGAGCAGCTGTACCGCTTGTGCTTCCGTTGTGTCGTCGTTGATGAAGGGTGCTCGAGTCGGAGCATAAAAGTTGGACGCGTAGTCGGGACATTGGAGTAGTGCAGGATCGATGAGAATTCGAGGCATCAGAAGAAGTCGATGTATGGTTCCGGAGAGAAATAAAAGAGATGATCTGCTCTATTGAGCAGGGAATATCTTTTGGAGTGGCAAGTGCTAGTGGCTTGGGCTGAGGGGCAGACGCGCCATAACTTGCCAAATTCGTACATAGACTTAATTCTAATTTACACTTATTCTTCGTGTTTGTTAGAAGACAATAAATTTTGTTGTGTTGGACGATACAACGTAACGTGACTACAAAGCCAATGAGTCTTCGTCGACTCTCCAACTATTTCTCGAGAAGAATGAGCACTAGTCCAGGTTACGAAAACTGTCCAGAACAGCCAACTCCCGTCGACTTGGCAATAAAGGGAACAATTCCAGCCTGGCTCTCGGGTGTCCTTTACCGCACTGGCCCAGGAACAGCTCGCATTCCCCTCTCTGCAGACCCCACCAAGTCTGTCGATGTTCATCACTGGTTCGACGGTCTCGCACTTCACCACCGTTTCCAAATTTTTACAGGGGGTAACCGTGTGTCCTACCGTTCTCGCAATGGCGCCGACGACCTCACAGCCCGTATCGCTGCCAATGGAGCCTGGCCGACTTTCTCATTTGCCCAGCCATCGGATCCCTGCCAGTCCATATTTCGCAAATTCTTCACAATTTTCAAGGCGATACGTTCTTCCCCACAGTCCCCCTCTTCCCTCAGCATTGGCGTCACGCTCACCCCAGATTTGCCTGGCCTCGGTTCGTCCACTGCTGCTCTACCAGAACCATCATCCGGCCCACGCTACCTCGTCGCAAAAACAGACGCAAATGCCCTCCAACTCCTCAACCCAGACGACCTTGAACCCCTCGCTATATCCGCTTACAAGAACATCGACTCCCGCCTCGACGGCCAGCTGTCAGCGGCACACAGCTGCCGTGATCACCAAACCGGTGACTTTTACAATTACTCACTTAAACTCGGTGGCCGCTCCTCCACCTACAAGGTATTCAAAATTGCAAAGAACGGCTCTGCAGAGGTACTCGCAACTATACGCGATGCCCCTGCCTCTTATCTCCACTCCTTCGCAATGACGGAACATTACCTCATTCTCTGTGTGTGGCAGGCCCACATCACTGGGTATGCTTTCCCATCGCACCCATGCCCCATCTCTGTTTGGTATTAACCTGTAATCTCCTAGTTATGGCCTCTCTACACTCTACAACCTGAACATTGCTCAGTCCATCAACCAAAAGTGGGACCCTGCACACCACTCCTTATTCTATGTCATTGACCGCAAGCACGGCGGGTTGCTCGCAAAATACAAGGTATACACAATGTCCTCCTCCACGCTAAGCGCATCCTTACATCCCATAGACACCCCCATTCTTCTGCTTCCACCACCTCAACGCCTACGATGACCCTGACACCCAAGACATCGTCATCGACATGTCCATCTATGAAGACAACTCAGTTATTAACCTTTTGAACTACGAAAACCTCCGCAACCCCACATCCGACTTCCCTCTCCCCCATGGCCGCGCCCGCCGCTTCCGCCTCAAAGACATCCCTGCCCTCGCCACTTCAGCACCTCCGGTCCGTGACGCCAACGTAGATTTCACCCTCCCACTCTCACAAAACATCGAACTCCCCACCGTACACCCTGCGCTCTACCACAGCCCTTACCGCTTCACATACGGCATCACCAACACGGGCGACCAGCCCACTCTCACTGATGCCCTCATCAAGATTGACCTCGCAACCCGCACCCATATTGTGTGGCATGTTCCAGGCCACATCCCTGGCGAGCCCGTCTTTGTACCCCGCCCTGGTGCGGAAGCGGAGGATGATGGCGTCGTCTTGAGCGTTGTCCTCGATGATACCCGGGCCCGAAGTATGCTCCTGGTCCTCGATGCTCGAGGTATGAATGAGTTGGCCCGGGCCGAGATGGAGCTGGTTTTCCCATTTGGCTTCCACGGCGTTTGGACGGCTGCTGGTTGATGATGCCTATAATTCCGGTAGGCATGAATCCTGCTGCCATGACATGACGCGTCGAGTTGCCGTAGCTGATATGATCAACCTACCAGATGGATTCACAAGGACATTCTGAGCAACTGCAGCTGACGGCTCACAGGTTCACAGGCTTTATGGGGAGGCAGGGTATGGAAGTCGGTGATCATACAATAGTATCTCGCCGATTTGCGAAAGCATTGCAGCGGCGAGCTACCTATTTTCAACCTGCGAGCACAGGCAGGAGATGCGTCCCATCGCTATTATTGTCCTTACCCTTTCCATTCCCAATATCAAGCCTCATAACGAGTGATAGTCGTGAGAACGTTTTCGATGCGATTTCTGTTGTCGTTTCGGTTGAAGAAAATGGACAATGCTAGCCGTCTTCTCTTTCACATCATTCCGCAGTCGTGCTCGCAATCGCAGACTTTCTGAAACCCATTACGCCACTTAGGTAGTAGAAAGAGACACCGACTTTCTTTGTTTGCGGTGTTCGACCAGACTTGGATCTTCTCCTCACGGGGACCCTACGGACAGCCAGGCGTCCCAAAGAATCATGGGCAGGTTATTGAGTTCAATTGCGGTTCATTCGATAATTGATACTCCGGGAATACACCTTGCAAACGAGATTCAACACTGTTCATGCGACATTGGCGTAAGGATGTACCTGGAGCGATAGAAGGTGAGATGTCGATGGGAAAAGTAGAGACAACAAATACCTCGACGATGTCATCGAAAACGAATCCTGGAAAGTGTCGAGCCAGGTTTCAATGCTTTAGTTACCGAGTCGATTGGCTTCATCACATTGCTTGTGGGGCCGATGTTTAGCTCAGAGTTTCAAGGACGGATGATGAATAACATTTTTGGAAACAGCACATTTGGTTGTCGTACGGGGGTCCGACCCGCCCTCACCTGTACCCATTTAACTCGACCCTGACCTGACCCGCAGGTGTGTACACAAAGGACCCCTGAAAGCCCACCCAGATGCCTGTGCGTGATCCGGACCTGGGTGGGCCAAATTTGTGCAATGTCTGTTCCGATCCGGACCCCATTTGCCCAAAAATATGGTTGATGTATGTGTCATAATCCGGACCCAAGTGGGGCAGTTACGGAGGTCTGTGCCACATCCGGACCCAAGCCCACCTCCAGATATAGCAATTTGTACCCAAATTCTACAAATTCTTCACGATATAATTTATTTTTTTACGAATTTTTACCAATGTCTGTGCCATAATCCGGACCTTGGTGAGGCTCTGGAGCAGGTCTGTGTCAAAATCCGGACCTGAGAGAGGTCTGGGCGAAAATTTCATCCGGACCTCAAAATTTTCGTGCAGAACAGGCATCTGGGTGGGCTTTCAGGGGTCCTGTACACAACAAACAAGGTTCAGGGTTTGTCCAGCAATTTGCCGGAAAAGGGTGGACGTCCCACGGCCAAGCGTCTGTTCATGGTAATTCCAGGGGTCGCACAATAAATGTTGGTAACATACGCGTGACATTGTTACGGATCGTCTACGGGACGGCTCCGACAACAAACTAACTCAGACTAATCTTCGAACGATGAGAGGGAGAAGGGGGGTAATATTGATCTGGTGTGGTAAACCAGACTAAACGTAAAGTACAATGTACATACAACAATGATATATAAAGGAACAGACTTGAGGGGAGGCAATACTCTATCGTCCAATGGCATAACTCCCTCTTATCTTCAGCCAATAGCATAAAGCTCTCTTATCTTGGATGAGTAAGCACGATGTGATTGGACGATAACCAGACATGTGATTGATTATACATGTGGTGATGTCAAAGCGTGAGAGCTTGGAACCGAAGGAACGGTAGCCAATAGGATCGTGGGACTTGGCATTTCGTCGTGGGAAAGTGGTCGTGGGAATTGAGCGATGAGTAAGCAGGCGAAAAGGGGTGAAAAGGTAACAATACCCCCCCCACAAGGTTCGCGTCCGCGCGAACAAGAACGGGGAAGACAAAGGAAATTAAACAGAACGAATAGAAGGTATATCAGGGATGGACCATGTGCCATACATGGCGGCCAGCAAGGCTGCTTGGGGCAGACTGTGTCGGGGGGTCGCAGATCTGGCGGATAAGTTATAACGTAGCCAACAACAGAAAGGGGGTCTCCAAACCCCCAACTCTGTACATCATAGTTTAACGTCGTCGCGGACAAGCGACCATTAGAAGATACAGAGGAAAGGGTTGACCAGGTGGTCGGAGAGGAGATGGGGCGGTACCTCACAGAAACGAAGAGGGGGTAGAACGTCGTACCAGTCCCACAATAGGGCCGAAGGAAGGGGAGTATGCATACGATGCATCATTGCAACCGGGTATGCGTAAGTGGAGAGTCGACCGTCATTGAAGGCGAGATTGCTGAGGCCACTCGCAACATCACGGAGATGACCATGAGTGGACGGTGTACTGACAGTGATGACATGCGTTATGGCATTTACTTCACCAAGTTCGAATAGCCAAAGACGACAGACTGAGGTTGGGAAGGCGAACGACCAAAAGTCATGATTCTCCTGTCGTGAGAGGAACGAAGCGATGACTTTGGGTTCAACGGATACAATGACATCAGTGGCAGGGGAACGTAGCAGAGAAGCATCGATGGGACGAGGAATGATGGAGATGCGTAGGTTAGCCGAGGTAGGTGCACGGGGGTGTAATCGATGGAATTCGGAGACAAGCTTTTTACAATTTTTTGTCTCCGATGCAGGTATCCATGAGTCCTCTTCGCGGGGATAACCCAACCAATGAACGAGGTAGAACAGACGATTCCTACGAACAACAGAATCGATGACCTCTTCTATCTCATACTCTTCCTGTCCATCAACAATTTCCGCGGGTGGCTGCGGTAATGTAACTGCCTGTTGAGGGAAGGCGGGTGGAACGTATGGGGATAGGAGAACTTCGTTGAAGATAGGGTATTTCTTTGACCACGTGGAGGGAAGTTTCAACTCGTAAGATGACCGTCCAATCTTCTTTACGATGGGGAAGGGGCCATATTGTTTGTCATCTAACTTTTTAGATGGACGGATAGAATCGATGTTTGTGGATTCTAACCACACCATGTCGCCAACAATATATTCCGGCGCGGGACGATGCTTTCTATCATAGAATTTCTTCATCTTCTCCTGCGCAACGGCTAAGGCGTTGGTTGCTTGTTCCTGTATGTGGCTCATTCGGTCTGCGAAAGAGGCGGCAGATTCATTGACAATCTCTTCCTTGACTGGCTCCTTTCCTTTCCAAGGGTGGAAACCCATTGTTGCATAGAATGGGGACATGCCGGTGGATGAAGAATCATGATTGGCTAGGGCGAACTCTGCCAGGGCCAGCCACTCAGCCCAATCATCTTGTCGTTGATTGATGAATAGACAGAGGTATGTTTCGACTTCGGCATTGGCTTGTTCAGTTTGTCCATCTGCTTGTGGATGATATGCAGTCGTTGGATGTCCGATGATTCCCAACAGACGATTCAATTCTTTCATAAAACCAGATACAAACTGTGTTCCAAGGTCGGAGATGACGACATGAGGTAATCCAAATCGTTTGAAGACGTGATCATGGTATAGTCGTGCAGATCCTTCCGAGGTCAACATGGTGGTTGTAGGAATAAGGACTGATTGTTTCTTCAGCTTATCCATCACCACCAGGATGGCATTGAAACCTTGTGATTCGGGTAGAGGGCCGATTAGGTCCATTGTGGCGGTATGCCATGGATATGGAGGGATTGTATGGGGATGTAATAGCCCAGGCTTCTTTCCTTGATGTATCTTTTTCTGTTGACAGGGTAGACATGCTGCGACGTATTTATTGACATCGGCACGGAGAGAAGGCCAAGTGAAATGTCGAGCAATGGCCTTGAATGTATTTTCTTGTCCGGGGTGTCCGGACAGAGGAGTATCATGATGTTCTTGTATGATTTCTCCTCGGAGATGATTGTCCTTCGGAACATATAACAAATCGTTAAGATAGATCAATCCGTCGTCCATACATTTCCACGGGGAGTCAGGATCCTTCAATCCTTCGCTGACCCGTTCATCCAATTGGAGTCCATACTTGACGAATTGTTCTTGCCATTGGGGGTTCATTGTAGTGGTATCAAGTGAAGCTATGAACAAGGAGTCAGGGAGTGCGACAACGTCTTTATTGTCGTCGAGACCTCGGTCGTGGTCGACACGCCTAGAAAGCAAGTCTGCCTTGTGGTTCAGGGTTCCAGGACGGTGATGAAGTTGGAAATTATAATCCTGGAGGAAAGAGATCCATCGGGCCTGTCGTCGAGTCAGATTTTGTGGCTGCCTAAAATATGTGAGGTTTTGATGATCGGTATAGACATCGATAATTTCCAGTGCACCAAGAAGGAAATGTCGCCATTGTTCGAAACATCGGATGATTGCGAGTAATTCCTTATTGTGGACATCATAGTTCCTTTCCGCAGGGGACATGCTGTTCGATAGGAAAGCCACTGGGTGCCATGTGCCATCGTCTTGTTGTTGTGTCAGGATGGCGCCAGTAGCGAAATCCGAGGCATCACATTCGATCTTGAATTTTCCATGATTATTGGGAATAACGAGAACAGGATCCGTCATGATGATCCGTTTCAGTTCCTCGAATGCGACTTGTTGTTCCATGTTCCATTCCCAATCCTTTTTGCCGGTCAGGGAATTTAGAGGCAACGCGACCTGTGCGAAATTCCGGACAAATCGTCGATAGAAATTGAGAAAACCTAGGAACGACTGCAATTCCTTCTTGTTTTTTGGGACAGGCCAATCGGTTATTGCATCAGTTTTGGTCGGATCCATTCGTACTTTTCCATGTTCGACGATGAGACCGAGGTATTCCACACATTGTGTATCAAATGTACATTTGCCGATCTTTAGGAATAATTTGTTATCTCGGAACTTCTGTAATACTTGGCGTGTTCGTTCTTGATGTTCTTCTAGATTTTTGGAGAAAATGATGACATCATCCATATATATGTGTAGCCAGCCTGCCTGTATTTCATATCGGAATATATGATTCATCATCCTTTGGAACATAGGAGGAGAATTCCATAAACCAAAGAACATTACTGTGGGCTCGAATAGTCCTTTTGGGGTTAAGAATGCGGCTTTATGTTGATCGCCTTCTTTGATCCATATATTATTGAAGCCCCATTGGACATCTAATTTTGTGAAGTATTCTGCACCGTCGAGTTGATTTATGATGTCGTCAATCAATGGCAATGGATAATTGTCTGGGATCGTATGTTCATTCAATTTCCGATAATCCTGTACACCACATAATTCGATTGCATCCTTTTTATGTATGTAGAAGAATGGTGAGGCGTAAGGCAATTTCGACGGCCTAATCTTGCCAGCTCTTAGATTTTCATCAAGGAACTCGTCAAGTTTCTCGCGTTCTGGAGGTGACAGCAGGTACAATTTACAGTTCAGGTGATCGGGTGCGTCCGGTTTCAGGTTGATTGCGTGATCCCATGGTCGAGATGGTGGCATCGAGTCAGTGGCCTTGGGATCGAAGATGTTGGCATAATCTTTGTATACATCTGGTAATTGGTCGACGATGGATTGTTCTGGCTTTTGTTCTCCTGTGGTCATCTTAGCATGAGCCAATTCCGTTGATTTGGTTTGGAATGCGCAATACCAAGCTGGTTTGTCGTAGATCGTGGTTTTGAACATTACACCTCCGATTTTACCAGGAGAATGACCACAAACAGAAAGACATCGTGTAAAATCAACCGTTTGGGTCAACCAGTCAATCTCGGGATTGTGTTTCTTCAACCAATCAAAACCAAGATAGATATCAATTTTTGCTAGGGGAATGACCATAAGATGTATCTGTTCCATGTGTTCGCCGAGCCGTAGATTCATTTCGACATATTCCATGATTAATCCATCTTTGGACATCGTACCATCCCCATTGTAGCTAGGGAAAGGTTTCTCATATTTTTGTGTCGTGAGATGATGTTGTCGTACGAAACCAGAATTGATGGCCGAGACGGTACAACCAGAATCCAGTAAGCAGATAACAGAGAATTTCCGCTGATCATCAATTGCCATCAATTGACCTTTAACGCTGATCGACATCATCATAGTGCTATCATCCGATGATGCAACCAAATGCTCAATTCGTTGGTTGACTTCTCGGAGTCTCCATTCTGCGGATCGTTTATCGGCTTTTGTGATGAGAGGTTCCATTTGACGCATCTTATGGATCTTGACTGCTGTAGGTTTTATGATTGGTTCTACCTTTGTTTCCGTAGTCTTACGATATGTTTGGGGAAGTTCCGTGACCAAATATTCAACAGCTTTATCGATAGACATTCGTCGTAACTTGACAATTAGTCCTGGACTGATCTTCATGGTGTGTTGTCCATGAACATCCCAGTTGTTCATGAGATCGAGGGCGCCATACATATCGGTATTCATGATGGCGACCATTGTCTCTTCAGCGTTGAATTCGCTTTCTATGACTGGTCCGGATGACGCGACCGTGACAAGTACCGGTTCCCTTTCTGCCGGAATCACAGTATATTCGGACCGTACATCTGATACTTGTTGTTTTGGTAGCTTTGATTGAGGCCACCGTTCTGTCTGTTTCTTCTTATGGTTTATTTCGTTTTGCATGTCTTGTCTCATCATTCGGAGTTCATGTAAAATGCGGTTGAATTCAACAACGATTGGTACATTTACAGGGGGAGCGGTAGATAGATGAGACTTAGTCGAAGAGTCCATGTGTTTCTTCGACCATTTTAAAAATCCTTCTTTGCGAGGGCGAGTTCGTCCTCGAGTTGGGCACAGCGGGTTTCAAGCATCTGGATGATGTCTTGACCGCTTGACGTGGGTTCAGTATTCATGGAGCGGACGTGTTGCTCCTGTTCGGTATTTAGTACACGTACATGTTGTACGCGGGACGGGCAGTTGCGTGAGAGATGTCCAGGCTGCTTGCAATTGAAGCATAGACCGGCCTTCATCAACTCCGCTCGTTCAGCAGACATCGGCTGCTTCAGTTTCTCAGCGGCTCGGTCGACATCCATGACGTCGGGGTCTTTCGATTTTACAGGCACTGCGGCAGCTGTAATAGACATGGAAGTCCTTGACTTCTCACTCTTCTTCATCGGGTTACTTCCACCCGTAAGTCATTCGATCTCGTTGCGGCGTCGCCATTGGCGATCCAACAAGATGGTTTCACTAGTGCCTACCAGCTTTAATGATAAAAACAAGGCATTGCCACAATAGCGTATGTGTATAATACCACGTACTTTAATGAAAGGCCTGTCATTCATTTTATGACGATGTTTTTATGATAATGACAGGACAATGACAATGGGAGATTATCAATGCGTTTTCATTGGTGTTTTCATTGCGTTTTCATTACTGATGGGCGAGGGTGGATGCTGGGCATTATCATTGCATTTTCATTGGGGTTTTCATTGCGTTTTCATTACTGATGGGCGAGGGTGGATGCTGGGCGTTATCATTGCGTTTTCATTGGGGTTTTCATTGTGTTTTCATTACTGATGGGTGAGGGCGGGTGCTGGGCGTTATCATTGCGTTTTCATTGGGGTTTTCATTGTGTTTTCATTACTGATGGGCGAGGGTGGATGCTGGGCATTATCATTGCGTTTTCATTGGGGTTTTCATTGCGTTTTCATTACTGATGGGTGAGGGCGGGTGCTGGGCGTTATCATTGCGTTTTCATTGGGGTTTTCATTGTGTTTTCATTACTGATGGGCGAGGGTGGATGCTGGGCGTTATCAATGCGTTTTCATTGGGGTTTTCATTGTGTTTTCATTACTGATGGGTGAGGGCGGGTGCTGGGCATTATCATTGCGTTATCATTGGGGTTTTCATTGTGTTTTCATTACTGATGGGCGAGGGTGGATGCTGGGCATTATCATTGCGTTTTCATTGGGGTTTTCATTGCGTTTTCATTACTGATGGGCGAGGGTGGGTACAGGGCGTTATCATTGCGTTTTCATTGTGTTTGCATTACTGATGGGTGGGGGTGGGTACAGGGCATTGTCATTGCGTTTTCATTGGTGTTTTCATGAATAATGGGTGGGGGAGGGTACAGAACATTATCATTCCATCATGATTGGCGTTTTTTTCATTGCATGTTCATTAATAATGGGTGTACAGGGGATTATCATTGTGTTATCATTGGTGGTGTCCATGCATTTTCATTAATCATAGGTGGGGGGTACAGGGTGTTATCATTGCATTTTCATTGTGTTTTCATTAATAATGGGTGGGGGTGGGTATATGGTGTTGTCATTGCGTTATCATTGACATTTTCATTAATAATAGATGGGGTGGGTATAGAGAGTTATCATAGTGTTATCAGCGCTGAACATCCCCTACCAGCTGCCCATCACCTTGTCACCAGCCCCCACCATCACCTATCACCCCATCACCACCCTCCACCATCCCCCATCTGCTCATCACCCCTATCACCTCTCCATAACCATCTCACCTCCTACCATCACCCATCATCCTTCCATCCACCCTCCACCATCCCCATCACCACCCTCCACCATTCTCCATCATCTCCCCATCCACCCTGTACCATCTCCCATCATATTCCCGTCCCCCCATCACCTCTCCATCGCCTTCTCACCAACCCCTACCATGTCCCATCATCCCCCATCTTCCCCCATGTCCCCCCCCCCACCTTCCCTGATGACCCCACCTCATTCTCCACCATTCTCCATGACCCCCACACCATTCCCCACCATCCTCCACAACCCCCACACCATCCCCCACCATCCCCCATGACCCCCACACCATCTCCCACCATCCCCCATGACCCCCACACCATCCCCCACCATTCCCCGCCATCCTCCTCAACCCCCACACCATCTCCCACCATCCCCCAAGACCCCCACACCACCCCCCACCATCCCCCACCATCCCCCATGACCCCCTGTCATCTCCCCACCATCCCCCATCATCTTCCCATTCACCCCCCACCATCTCCATTCACCCCCACCATCCCCCCCACCATCTGCTATCACCCCCCATCATCTTTCAATCACCCCCTATCTCCCTTATCTCCCCCCATCATCACCCCCTCCATTGCCCAATCTTCCCATTACCCACCAACCCAGCCTGATATCATCCCCAATCATTGCCCAATTGTTTTAACAATGAGTTGCTTTAATTCTCATACCAATATCTGAAAGGCTGATCTCAATTCATGGTATTACATTTGGTTCAAACAATCGGAACACTTCAGCAAAAGACAATAGTTATGTAGTTGAAAGTGTTCAATGTGTTTAAAGATGCTATAACAACCTGTGTTATTAATGTATATACTTGTATTGCGGACTTAGATGGAACTAGTTAAGTAAGCTGGCAGGCATTAGTCCGGGTTTGTTACATTATTACCGGTTTGTTGCATTAGTAGGGTTTTGTTATCTTAAACACGTTGAACCCTTTTGACTATAAGACCATTGTCTTTTGCCGAAGTTATATTTGAACCAAATATAATATGATACCTTGAATTGAGATGTGGGTAATGGGGTGAATGGTTGGGGGGATAATTGGGAGAATAATGGTGTATTGGGTGGTAAAATGGGCTGAAGAGATGGTTGGGGTGGAGATGGTGGGGGTGATGGGGGAAGGTGGGGGGGGGGTGATGGGGGATCGTGGGGTGATGGGGAGATAACAGGGAATGGTGTGGGGGGTGATGGGGGATGATGGGGGATGCTGGGGGGGTGATGGGGGATGCTGGGGAATGGTGTGGGGATGGCAGGGGATGGTGTGGGGGTCATGGGGAATGGTGGGGGATGGTGTGGGGGTCATGGGGAATGGTGGGGGATGGTGTGGGGGTCATGGGGAATGGTGGGGGATGGTGTGGGGGTCATGGGGAATGGTGGGGGATGGTGGGGAATGGTGTGGGGGTCATGGAGAATGGTGGAGAATGAGGTGGGGTCATCAGGGAAGGTGGGGGGGGGGACATGGGGGAAGATGGGGGATGATGGGACATGGTAGGGGTTGGTGAGAAGGCGATGGAGAGGTGATGGGGGGACGGGAATATGATGGGAGATGGTACAGGGTGGATGGGGAGATGATGGAGAATGGTGGAGGGTGGTGATGGGGATGGTGGAGGGTGGATGGAAGGATGATGGGTGATGGTAGGAGGTGAGATGGTTATGGAGAGGTGATAGGGGTGATGAGCAGATGGGGGATGGTGGAGGGTGGTGATGGGGTGATAGGTGATGGTGGGGGCTGGTGACAAGGTGATGGGCAGCTGGTAGGGGATGTTCAGCGCTGATAACACTATGATAACTCTCTATACCCACCCCATCTATTAATGAAAATGCCAATGATAACGCAATGACAACACCATATACCCACCCCCACCCATTATTAATGAAAACACAATGAAAATGCAATGATAACACCCTGTACCCCCCACCTATGATTAATGAAAATGCATGGACACCACCAATGATAACACAATGATAATCCCCTGTACACCCATTATTAATGAACATGCAATGAAAAAAATGCCAATCATAATGGAATGATAATGCTCTGTACCCTCCCCCACCCATTATTCATGAAAACACCAATGAAAACGCAATGACAATGCCCTGTACCCACCCCCACCCATCAGTAATGCAAATGCAATGAAAACGCAATGATAACGCCCTGTACCCACCCTCACCCATCACTAATGAAAACGCAATGACAACGCCAATGATAACGCAATGATAACGCCCAATACCCACCCTCACCCATCAGTAATGAAAACGCAATGAAAATGCCAATGAAAACGCAATGATAATGCCCAGCACCCACCCTCACCCATCAGTAATGAAAACGCAATGAAAACACCAATGAAAACGCATTGATAATCTCCCATTGTCATTGTCCTGTCATTATCATAAAAACATCGTCATAAAATGAATGACAGGCCTTTCATTAAAGTACGTGGTATTATACACATACGCTATTGTGGCAATGCCCTGTTTTAATGATATAATTGGTAGGCATGACCCATGGTTTTTGTCTTCCACTCTGCGATGGTAGTGGGCATGATTTCTAGACCGAAGATTCGGTCAACGAGGGGTTTGTTCAAGTGATTTTCGAGGAGCGGGATCAATTGCTCCTGCTGGGTGATTGGATGCCATCCAGCACGTTTGTATAAGACTTCGAATTGAAGCCAGAATTCATCGGCCGTCAACTTGCCTTGGCGAAGCGCGTTGAGTTTAATCGCAGCATCTCGTTTGTCATCAGGTTTGTCGAATTGCGCCTGCATCGATGCGACAAAAGCGGCCCACGTACCCCAGTCCATTTGAGGGGGGTTTGGGGCACCATGAACATGTGTAGCCAGACGAGTGTGATAATCGGTTGCGACAGTGTCAAAGAGGTCGTTGGCCCATTCAGCAGCGATACCCTTGTCCATCAACAACAGCACAAGGAAGATCTTCCTTTCATGACGAACTTCGACTGGGAGGGGATTGTCTGTGGTACCGAAGTCATCGAAATAAGCCGAGTTTGCTGCCAAGAAAATGATAACTGCGCGCATGAAGGAGTGGAATTCTTCCTTGTCACCATTGAATTTCGGGGGGAGAGGGAGAAGTGATTTCATGGAAGTCATCGTTCAGGTGGATCGCCTTTTACGTCGGATGTGGTGCTTGTAGGCGGGACTAGTAGTTCGAGCGGGAATATGTTTTTGTTTGCGTGGATTCAGAGTTTTGAGTAAACATTGTATGCCGGCGTCATTATTCAACTGTGCCTCAATACGATGACATGTTATACGGAACTCGAGTTGGAGCAAAGGATCAGGGAGTAGACGGATAGATTCGCCGTACGTGGGGTGTGTGTAGCAGATAAAATGTTTTACGGGGATGGGGAGATATTCACGGTAAAACTCGCAGGTACGATTCAGACCGGAATGTACAGCGGTTGCCCAATCTGAGGGGAAATGATTTCCAAATGGTTGGTACCACTTCGTCCAAGTAACAATGTGATAGAATGGGTAAATGGTTGGTGTATCGGCTACCAAGTAGGATTTTCCGGGTATGCCACAACGTCTGAAATATCTTTTCTTTTCAAGGGCTTGGGCTGCACTCCACTGGTTATAGATGATACGATGCCGGAAGGGGGTGTTCGTCGCACTAACGATATCCCTGATAGTTGGGTGGTAATCCAGCGCTCAAGTGGTCTGAGAGAAAGTCTGGTGTGATGACAGAGAAAACGTAAAAACTTTTGGGTTCTCATAGGCACAACACGAACGTCAGTGTAAGTAACAGCGACGTCACGGATCTGTTGTACAGGAGGGACAGGAAGCTTATGTCTCCGATGTTGCCACTCAGAACTTTTGTTGAGACCTGTTAAGATATCAACGGGGTCTCGTCCGAGTATTGGTTCGGTTCTGTGGATGGAATCAAAGAATTCTTCACGGGGATCAGGTGGGTTTGTCGATTGATAATACGGCCAGACTTTGGGCGGATCATGCGATATGACATGGACAGGTTCAGTGATGGTTTCGATGGGTACGGTCTCAATCAGTTCCTCAGACCATATGGAAGGTGTTTGTGAAGGTGTGGGAGGAGCGGAGGGGAAGAAAAGGTTCAGAGGGATGGAATCGAGGTCTTCGTAATGGGAGGATGGGAGATAAGCGGGGTAAGAGTTGTCGGGTAGATGGTATTGGGAGTTCTCGTAGTCTTCGCGGCTATAGAAATAATCCGTCTTGACTAGTGGGTTCAGGTTCGGGTTCGGGTTTGCACAGGCCCTGTATCAGATAAACCGATTACAGGCGCAGCAACTGTGGTCAAACTTCTTCGTGACGTGAGTCGGTTTGTCGGGGGAGAGTGGAACATTTAGTCTTTTGTTATGGATCGTCTACGGGACGGCTGTTATGGATCGCTAGATCAGCGGGCTCCAGCAACAACCAACTAAAAGTCGAGATCAGACCAGAGGAAACTCAAGAAGGATGGTGTATTCATGGTCTACCACTACTATACAGCAAGTAGCAGTCTGGGGGAGGGAGAGAGTCTAGGAAAGCGAACCAGGGAGAGAAAACCAGACTAAACGTGAGGAAAGGGAAGGGAAAAAGAGGAACAGTTCGAAGATGAAGGTTTAAATACAAAGAAGTTAGGGAAATGCCATGAAGACAGACTACCGGGTCTGTAGGTACAAATCGAGAGAGATGTAAGAACAATAAAGCTGTCCTGAGGATACAGCATTTCCACCAGTGTTTCAAGGAGTGATTGTAAGGAAATGGTTCGGAGCAATCAAGGGTCCAGACCCTGCGCCTCATGGTTGCCTCATGGTAAGGAGGTGAAAGGATCCATGAGTGGATGTGTCAGCGGGCACATGATGAACATGAGGCAGCCATGTGGATGTCATGTGGTTGAGTTCCTAGCTTGGGAATGATGAGATTGGTTCGTCTTCCTGATGGTTTGCATTGGCAGTAGATGCCTGGCCAATAGCAGCATACGACTATGAGTATGTGTATGCGGGATCGGGATGGAAAGGTGAACATGATGCTTCATCATTGGAGGCAGGAGAGAAGGCGAATCACTGGATGGGGAAGAACCATGATGAGGTCAATGCAATGAACACTGGTAATCATACACCAGTGACTGTGGTTCCTGCAGTACGATAAGCAAGGGTGCTTCATATAACCCTTCTTGGCTACAGGGTACTGGATGACTGGGATGTTGACTGGGTATGGATATTCTTGACCAGTGGACTGGTACACAAAGGTAATGAAACATGTCGGAATGCAAGTCCTTGTGGAGCATCAAGGGGGCTTGTCATACATGCGAGTTCGGGTTGCTAGTTGAGCACCGGCGGTCAGCTGATGAGAAGAAAGGCAAATGAATGTAGAGGTGACGTGTGAAGAAGAACAAGATGGTTGGCCAAGATAGGTCCAAGGAGTCATCGGTTGTCGGCAACTATGATAGATCCGATGTCTGAGTCATTGTGGGGAGGTTGCATTATCCGAATATAGGTTGCGTAGATGTAGACGCCCACAAGGGTGGAGATGCCAATAGAACATATCACAATCGTGGCGATGAGCTGGGCGTCAAAGGTAACCATGAGGATCGGGATGACGTGTCAGTCTTCTTCGAAATAGGAAAGTTGATCAGTCATCAGGCACAAGGCTATTCATTCGTCTGTGACAGGCACAAGGAACCATGTCGGTGAATTGTGAAAGAACAATGACAATGTCATGAGCATATGGGTGTGGACATATGATCGGTCGGCGGAGAACCAGAGTATTCCGATTGCTGGGTATGATCGGTGGTTGGGTCATGGAGTATTCTTGTCTCCGGGTATGCACACCGGTCATGGGTTGTGACAAGAATGGAATGGTCAAGTTTGGATTGTATTGTCTTCAGGTTCCTTCAGCTTCTGGTTGTGCATGAATGGTTATGCACCGTCAAGTCATCCAATGAGGACATGGGGTCAACCCGAGAGTTCGGTAACAAGGTATCGTCCAATCAGAGCGTGGGACTTGGCACATCTTCGTGGGAATGTATGGGTGTCACGTGCTGTCAAAGCAAAAGACAGGGGCAAAAAGGTGAAAATCGTAACAACGGCTCCGACAACAAACTAACTCAGACTAATCTTCGAACGATGAGAGGGAGAAGGGGGGTAATATTGATCCGGTGTGGTAAACCAGACTAAACGTAAAGTACAATGTACATACAACAATGATATATAAAGGAACAGACTTGAGGGGAGGCAATACTCTATCATCCAATGGCATAACTCCCTCTTATCTTCAGCCAATAGCATAAAGCTCTCTTATCTTGGATGAGTAAGCGCGATGTGATTGGGCGATAACCAGACATGTGATTGATCATACATGTGATGTCAAAGCGTGAGAGCTTGGAACCGAAGGAACGGTAGCCAATAGGATCGTGGGACTTGGCATTTCGTCATGGGAAAGTGGTCGTGGGAATTGAGCAATGAGTAAGTGGGTGAAAAGGGGTGAAAAGGTAACAGTCGGGCAGAACTTGGCAGAACTCCTAATGTACTTAGTGGAGCTTGACGAAAATTGAAAAAATTAACTATGTACCCCTGCCATCCACTTCTCCACTAAATGGCTTCCAGACATGCAGGAGGGCGTCCTGCAGCACCAATCATTCAAGCCAATTTTACTGTCATTGAAAAGGTCAACAATAAATCCAACCGGTACTGGTACAAATATAATCACTGCACAGAAGGAACGTCTGGTTCTCGCATTCAGGGAAGAGATAACAACCACGTCAAGCACCTCACCGATCCAAAGAAATGTCCAAATGCTCCAGCTAATGTACGTAAAGAGGCCTGGATCTTCTTGGCCAGAAAAGGTAGTGATCATGGCTTCTTCGGGATTTCCACACCAGGTACTTCTGCAGAGACAGCTATATCTCTGGACTCTCCCAGTCCTGCCAATAATATTAATAATGTAATTGCTGTGAAGAAACGAAAAGGAAATCCTTCCACTCTTGATGGTTTTGTTGACCACCCTCTCACTCTAACACAGCAACAGCATGCAAATATCAAACTCTTCCGGTAAACTCTCAAGTTCTGTTGATTTTCATGACATTTTAATTTATATGCTATATAGTTTTATTGTCCATGCCAACTTAGCATTCTCAGTTGCAGAGAATCCATATTTTTGCAAGTTCACTGATGAAATCCGCCCATCATACAAAGCCCCTTCTCGCTATGTTATATCTCACTCAATCATGGACGGCGAAGCAGCAAGAGTCCAGATGGAGGAGATTGCCCGCTTAAAGCCAAGAAAGAGGTTAACCTTGTTGATTGACAGTTGGGAAGACAGACTCCGAAGAAGTTTATATGGTTCTGTTGCCTCCGAAGTTAATCAGTATCCTATTGTGCTCAGTGTTGAAGATGTAACTGGATATCGAGGCTCTGCAGACAAGATTTTCGAGACATCACAGAAAGCACTGAAGTCTATGGAATTGGAGGATGGCCGTAACTTTATTGCATGCACAACCGATAATCCAACCGTCATGCAGTCATATAGGAGGAAGTTTCAAGATAAATTCTTTTGGGTACTTGTACGTGAATATTGGAATTGACTTTGCCAAAGTTGGGCTCATGGAAATTACAGACTTTCGCGTGCTTCCTTCATGGTTTGAACACAATCATTGGCGAAATCGTCGCTTACCCAGCAATGAAGAAAGTCATAACAAAAGTGACTTGGATTATAAGTTTCTTCAACAATTCACACTACTGGGGGGGTCAGCTTGATTGCGAGGCCAAGAAACAGAACATTCACCAGAAAATGAAGCAGAACTGTGAATCTCACTGGTATTCTTTAATATTGCAGTCATTGAGTGTCCAATCATACCGGTATGTCCATTGCACATGGAAGACAACTGTGACTAAAAAAATAACAGAAATCCGCTTTCACTCATCTGTTTCCGACCAGATGCACAAAAGAAAATGAATGGACTATCCCCTATTGCTTCAGATGTCGTCAATATCATCCTCCGTGACGTTACCATATGGTCAGGTCTTAATCAACTTATCAGGACCACCAAGCCGATTGTGGATGCCATTGAAAATCTTGAAGCTCGAGAAAATTCCTTGGCCAATTGTATGCTTGAGCTTATTCGTTGTGCCCGAGCTATGACTCGCCTACAACTTGACTCTGATGAAGACAACATGGGCTTTTGGATGCATGCCAAATCCATCTTCAATCGACGTTTTCATGCTATGAATACAAACATCCATTCTCTCGCACTATTCCTTCATCCTCTATGTCGAAAACTGGCAATTTCACAAGCTGCCAATGGTTGCTCATTCAAGTTCATGGTTAAGACGGCACTTGGTGTGGCGCAACAATGGAGGTGGAGTGAGGGAAAGGCAAAGTTACTAGTCGAGGATTTGAAGCAGTACCACCACTGCAAGGGTCCTTTTGTGGGCGGTCAAGCTCAGGGACTGGATTGGTGGGAGTCTCTTCCCGTCAACGCAGAATCCCACCCTCTAAAAACTCTTGCTGTCGTTCTGTTTTCAATCATTCCTCATTCGGCTGATGTCAAAAGGCTCTTTTCCAACTTAGGTGGTACTCAGTCAATCAAACGATGCAATCTAACAGTCAATACCATTGAAACACTCGGAAAGTTGCACGCAAACTACTCCCACCACCTTTATCAGCAGGCTAGAGCTGCTGGGAAGCCTATTCATTGTCACCATGGTCATATGCACAGCCGCCGAGGACCTGGAATCAACACTGACCTTGCAGAAGACCTCGAAACGAATTTTGCTTGGGTTCCACCTCTTTCCATGGAAGCCAAGCATGCTGACGACTACCTAGAAGGTCCAGAGACAATATCACTGGAAGAACTCGATGAGGCCTTCAAAGAACTTGAAACTTCTGCAATGCAGGAGGATGTTGTTGATTCAAATGGGCAGGAAGTTCTTGAAGGTGAGATGTACGACTTTGATGAATTGGAGCATGTAGACTGTGGACTCATACCTGTTGCTGTTGAACTGGAAGTTAATGTTATTGGGAATAATTTGGAGGTGGGGATGTGGGATGTCAACCAGCTGATGTCGTCTGGGGGTGTTTCATCATTCTAGTGTGCTGATATTTGAGTTCTACAATAATACCCAATAGTACACGCTCATATACTATCAATACCAGTTTCTCCAAGTTTCGCCACCCTTGGCAATTGCCGTTTTGCTATATCTGCCGGCAAATCTACCCTCTAAGAGTTCTGCCCCCTGCGCTAGTTTCAGGTTTATTGGCATCAGCAGTCTTGTCTGCTGCTTGAGATGTATTCTGAGCATGACGACATTTTGGCTGAGCAGCAGAGGGTGGGGGAACAGAGCCAGTAGAGCTGTCAGTTGACTGATCTGAGGAAGAAGTATCAGGGTTGCCATCACTGGCACTGAAATGGTGGTTGAGTTCACTGTCGATGATGCTGGGTTGTTTTCGGGGCTTTTTTTTCTGACGAGCCATAGAGAAAACAAGAAAAAAACAACTAAGTCCTATTTTCCTAAAACAGTGATTTATTGCTTCAGTTTGCTCTGAAAACTAGTTCTCATGTTTGTCAGTAGTGTTTCCTGACTTTTCAATCAACTGATATATATTTTATTCCACTAAACTGAGGGTGTATCTCATTTATCTTGAGTTGACCACATTTGAAACAATTACGTTAACAAGCGTGTGCACAGATTTTATAAGCAATTGTCGGACCCATTCAATAGGCACGAGGTGGTCAACTCAAGACACGGATTTTAATCATACAGGGGAATTAGGGGGGCAACATTGGCGTATTAGGATTTTCTCAATCTCTTCCGTGAGCTCGGTGGTGGTCAGGTCAGATGCAGAGCCAATGATGTCCAGGCAGCTGACACTACAGACATGGTTGTCAGCAAACGTATGAGGGGGAACACGTAGACTCCCACCTTTCGGACAAAGCGGACAATCCTTTGACTCCATCTTCTTCCCATGTTTGGAGAGATGAATGATTACAATTAACCAAGATCTCTTGTGCTCGGCGAGCGTGAAGCAGAGCTTTGGACCACTTTTCAAGGGAAAGTCTTGGCACCTAGACGAACGCAGTGCAGAGATAAACAACATACTTTAATCTTCGACTTATCCAGCTTCTGTGTACCCTCCCTTGCTGAGTTGTGCACAGAGATCTAGCAAAAAGTGATCTCAGATAGGTACTAGTACATAGAAGTTAGCCGAACAAACATCGCCAATTGTCCCTCGCAACTTCGATCTGGCTTCCACCGCCGCCAATGTCTGGATAAATGCGTGGAGCGTCACAGAGAAGAATTGTTCCGTAACTTACATGATGACGGCATTAGTCATTTTCACACAGGAGTAGAAAAAGCAATCGAACCTTTCACCATACCTTCCAGAAAAGCCAGACGAGAAGATACGGGGACCGTCATTGGGTGGGTACAAGCGAACTTGAATCCATCGAACGAAACAAAGTGAAAGTCGCGCAAATCAGTCAAGATGGCATAAACAGGGGGTTGCGGATTGAAACCCCTTTTGCTGTTGAGTTTGTAAGCAGCTGTTGGGGGATCAGATGGAGGCTGGCAACCAGTGGGCAGCGAAAAACTCGACGTACAACTCAACGACACCAATACCTGAGCAAAACTATCCTTTTCGGTCCTACCCATTTCCACAGAATATTTTAATTCGTCGATCTCCAAGAGAATGCCCTCGACTGTGTAAATTTGATGCTCGATCCTGCCTCCGGAAGTTTCATCCGTCGCAGGCAGAAGTGCTTCCGGCCGGTCAACCAGGCGACCCTTGAAGAGCCCACAAACGGGAACGATCCACTGAAACAGAACATTAACTATTGCCATCTTTTGAAAGTACGACGAATGTATACCGCTTCCATCAACCTAACACGGGCGGCTTCATGATCTTGAGCATTTCTTTCTTGGTAAAAGTCTAACCATGATGTTGAGTCCAACATCAACTTTCTGTGGAACGAAGGAGGAAGGGACAGATTTGGAATGGCGAGGTGATCGAACTGAGGCCAGGTCTTGGATGAATCTAGATTGAACTGTGCCGCAACATCCTTCCAAAGGACATTCGAGAATGAGGGAAGCTGAGCCTTCATTTCTTTAGCCTCGAAGTCGTCGCTTAATTCCCTGAGGGTATTCATGAACTTCTGTTTGGTCCAACGCTGGCCCGCTTTTGCAGGCAGGGTCGCCTTAATGTCTTCCGCGAGTTCCTTTACGAGAACATCCAGGTCGTCCGTATCGTCGTCAGGCGCTTGGGTTTTCCTCTTCGTCATAGCTACCTTTCTCGATGTCAAGGTTCACTGCCTTGTGGTGGTGTTGATAAAAGCATAAAAGCAAATTTCATATGACAAAGCAAACGCAATTGGTAAGTGAGGCTGCGACCGAAGTACTAGCGCGCGAACCGACGGCGTATTCGTGTATGCAAGGCTTGCATCATCCAAAGGCTGGTTCGACCGTGACCATGATACTCCATGAAGTTGCCTTGCCATAAAGCAATGTGTGTGGGAATATCCTGATGGACGGTGACCATCATCCACCGGCGCGGTCTGGACTCGGATGAGATATCGATGACGTTCGACAAATGCGTATTTTCCTACCGCCGTCCTCCTCAAGAACTTGGATAAATCTGACGGCTTTCTGCACCTGCTGCGTAAATGCTATTGCTGGGGTGATCAAGCACGGGGGATATTCTACGTAGCGGTGGTCTCTTCTCCGTTGATACACCGTATAACATCCAACGATGGCTTGTCCTGACGTCGTGGCTAATCATCAAGTCTAGATCCTAACCTTGAAGGTTAGAGGGAGATGTGCATGGATTCATATAAACGTGTATATGCAACTAGCCTGGTTGCTCTGTCAAGATCAACTCATCTGTAAGTTGGACTTCCTCTGCATTTATGGGAAAGCGTCTGTGTTATAAATACTGCGGTAACTTTGCCATATGAGTTTTTCTAGTCGATGATATGAACAATGAGATAATATTCGAAAACGCTAATCAAGAAATATTCCAGAGCAGTTTAGCCTACGTATACCAACCCTTCTCTGCCAACAGCAAACGCTCTACCTTGCATCAAGAGTTTCGAACTCTGGAATAGTCAAATTTGTTAAGCAAGGGAAGCACAGAGAAAAGGAGTTAGAGCGACATACTCGATTCCGTAAAGGAAACCGTTTTCTGGCGAGATGCAGTAACCACCGGTATTACCGGCGGTCGTTACGCAGTGAGAATAGATGAATGGCGTAGTTCCGCCCTGAATTTCATCAACGAACTGAACCTAGCACGGCCATGAGGTTTGGTTATGGTTTTGCTTACCATGAGGTAGTCACAGAACGACAGCGTCGGACCGCCAATTAGGTTCAAATTGATGAATCCTGCGAGGCACGTCCCGAGAGTGTATTGCCGTTCATAGCCAGGGAGGACCGAGAAATTAGGGCCTGCATGAAATAATGTCAACAAAAAGGACATGTCATGACGGCGGAGAGGTAACGCTAACAGTCCGGGTTGTCGAAGTTGCAAGGGTAAGCTGGGGTTAGTTCGCTGTAGGCAAGTTCATTGATAGCACTGGTGAGATTAGCGCAGTCGCCAGAGGTCGGAGCTGTGGGTGAAGAGCTAAGGTCGTTGGTGCACGTCACCACGGGGCCTTAAAGGCAAGGATTTGTCAGCCAGTCGCAGCGAATTGGTGGGAAAATATATTCCTCACATCCAGAAAGGCAAGCATTATTGGTGACCCGCTTCGTGAGCGAGGACGCAGTACGGGTGGCGTTATTGCGAGCTGCCGCCAAAACAGCGGCTGGGACAGGCACAGTTACTACCCCGATCTCACGGCCATTGACAACAAGAGTCTTGGCTTCGACCACAGAGCTATCTGAAAAGCGCACCCAAAAAATATACGTGTCAGCTCAAATTTACAGCGTGTTGTGGTGGACCTACCTGCGGCAGGAACTGTGGCAGACAGAACGGCGGGGAGCACTCGAAGCAAAGTTACGAAAGATAGGATGAAGAACATGGTGCTAGTATCGATTTCCGTGAACTGAGAACACTCGAGATGATGGAGGTCGTCGAAGGACTCGTGCATCCTTTTATACTGCTCACGCTCGGAAATTCTGGGAACAATATTAATAAAAAGCTTATCAATCGAGGTGTCTAGAATTCATGCCGTACTGACACGGGTATACTTCAAGATATACCAGAACCCACCGCCGGTGTCTACCCTCGGCAACAAGCCCGATGGCGACTTAGGACGCGTCACCCGGGTGGTTCTGTCAGTGTATGAACATGCTAACCGAACGAATAAAACGCGGAAAAGATTCACTTGAGGTTCAAGGTCTTGAAAATTCAGTACTCGAGGCGTGCCCCGTCGGGGCTGTGAAGGGAATAGGCGCCAGGTCGGGCACATCCATTTCGTGAAACGTTGAGGTTGACATGATGCGACACAAGCACAAAAGCGGCGACTGCTCTCTCTAACCTGCTGGCATTTTCGCTGGAAGGAGATGAAACCGTCAGAATAGGTCAACCAAGATATCCATACTAGACATTGAAGCTTATGGTATGTCATGTGCAATGCTGATTTGAGTTCCTGTCCACCGATCTTCCGAAATGAGAGTTAGTGTTGTCCGGCCAGCACGGGTACCGGTCTGGTTGCTCGGAACCTGATACATTCCGACGAAATATCCAATATCTTGCTTTGCTTCTATGCCTGATCGTAAAGCGAGTGGCAAGATATTCACATCGCTCATGATAAGCGAACAGGATCTCTATCAAAGGCAACGATTGTTGAGGAATCCATGAACTAGAACGTCCTAATGGTCTTTATAAACCATAAGTATTTCAAATTCATCCGTCATGGTTCCGAGGTGGAGGCTCTCGAAAGATGGATATTTGGAGACAGGTTTCTACGGTCCTCATCCGGTGAGGAAGTGTTGTGGAGGTAAAGAGGCAATGAGGGCGGCCATTATAATTTTTGAAATCCCGGCTCGCGCGGAGAAGCTTCAATGTTGTAACACTGGATTCATATCTAACTTATACACCCGTTTGACTCGCAGCGTTTGCGAATCCATCAACATTAACCAAACGGAGAGTGGAGACGATGATGTAGGGAAAGGGCCATTAAGGAGCGCCAGCAGTCACAGGGCACACTGGCAGGTGAGTTTCCGAGTCTGATCTTTCAGCTTTGATTCACCCACGCACTCATTATCACTCGCTATAGACGTTGTTGCAATCCGCCGCACTTGGGACCCGGCACGATGCTTGGGGAAAGACGGAGGCGGATAATCAGACCGTCCTGCCATAAATCGCCTATTTAGCTTCCCTGAAAGACCGCAAGTACAAACAGGCACGTTGAACATTGAATGGTATTTCGTTCCGTAAAACCTCACCATTATTATCGCTGATCTCTCGCTGTCATATCTAGCCTGCATGTGTGCATATGGATGGCGTGTTGCAGGATTCGTTTATTGAGGGCTTTTTCGCCCCGGATGGCCCGAGAAAACCTCAGCGCAGGGCTGGGCAGACTCAGGGACATTGAGTGTTAACACCACCAAGTGATAGTGGGTTCTATCCGAAAGCGAGAACAATGAACTTATGTTCGCGTCACCGGTCTCTCATTCACACTAGGACTCTTAACTTCTTTGATTCGTATACTGTCTGTGGTGCGGACTGGTAGAAGCACTCTCCCGCTTTGTGGTGACGGTGCCCTTCTGGTTCATACGTTCTTCACTTCATAAATAAATCCACTCCCCAACGAGGGAAAAGGATAGTTGCGTACAAGAGCACTAAAGGTATTTGTTCTCTAATCCGTGTATCCTATCTCTATTATCCAGGTTATCCAGGTTTCCCGTCGTTTTGCATGCCCACATCCCCATTGGGATCAGATCCGACATGTTTACTCTACGTCTAGTATATCGACACCGCAATGCTTATTGCAGCACGACTGGAAATACAAGGACCCGTTAGCATCAATCACTGAATGGGGCGGATGGTGCGAATGTACGAAAGATATTTACCGCTTATAAGTTCATCTCATGCTACGACGCAATATCAGCGGTATCGCTCCTGCTGGAATTCGTCTAGTTCGTTCCAGTGCCGATTCTCCCAGGAGGGCCCGTCATTCTGATACTCGCCCCACATCTCTTCGTCGTCGTCCACCGAAGCGATAGCTTCAACGACAAAATTACTGCCACGCGGCCCAAACCCATCCGGGAGATGTTTCCGTGCAAGTGCAGTCAGCAAACGTTGTCGTTCCTTCGGGTCCTCCGAATCGAAGGATGGGGTATTGAGTGTTTGGGGCAACATCGCACGAGGTATTGGTTGTTGCGTCCTTCCGACAACCTTTGAGTTGGTTTTGAGATGCAACACGAATAGAGGTAGCAATTGTGCAGGATTGAATATGACGTATTCTAGGTTGGATGGGGAAATTAGGCTGTCATAGTTCTCCGACTCTCGCAAGTGGCGACTAGTTGCAGGTTTACGACGGCCCAACAGGGCGGCACAAACGATCAGCTTCTGACCTGGTATTGTGCCACGTCGTTCGATGAAGGACTCATCCGAATAGCTGTAGATAAAGTTGGTGTGAGGTCGAAAGCCTCAAGATGCAAATATGGCAAGTTACCATAAGCTATAGGAAGGATCTGGCGATGTATAAATCCCTGTGTCGTTGACGGAAATCATAGCGGTGAGGGCCAAATCTACTTCAGGGTTCGTGGGGGACATACCCATACCCCATGTACTACCGCAACGCACATCCACGACTTCGTCGTCCCTTGTCTTGGAACCTGGAACCACGAATCCTGATCGAACAATAGATCCGATATTCTGGCGGAGCGTTCCGTGGAATACAACTTCGGTCTTCGACAGTCTGTCCGCAGCCGCATCTTGAGCCCGGCGCCCGTGAGCGTCTCGGGAGTAGCTTCGCATAATGTTCCATTGTTCATCGAAACGATAAAGCAGATCACGCCTCAGGACCACCTCGGCATGAACTAAGGTGAAAGAGGAGCCTATTTGTTTCATGATGCTGTCGATAGTCTGGCCATCCATGTATCTCATGGCTATCTTGCTATCGACTGTAGATCATAAAGGGTTGGGTAGACATCTAAAAATGATTTCTTTGACGATGACTTACGTCGATTACCCTGTATTTCTTCATATTCTTCCTCTTCTTCTTCCTCCACATTAATGTTCTCATCGTTCGTCACATCGTATATCTCTCCCCGCACACGCGCGGCAAATTCACAGACTTCGACGGTAAGGTCAAACAAGACGAGCTCGCCTTTCTTCTCCGTAGTTACAGAACCCAAACGCATCTCCAACTCGAATAATTGGAGACGGCTCATTCCGACTCCTTGACTGTCTATCCGAATGTCGATGGGAGATTCCTCTGGATAGTTTGGGGGCAACCCGAAACTGAGAAGCACTGGAAACGACGTAAACCTGATGAGGTGTGGCGGAGAGTTTGAGGATGAATCTGGATGAGACTCAAATTCCAAGGTATCATGCGGTGATGCAGCATAGATTGCTTTCAGGCATTCTAGCTCCTGGAGATACGCAGGCTCGTCGTCCAAGGACATGATTGGGAGGCTCGAGCTGCCAGGTTGGCAAGGAAATCCAAGAGATGACTCGACTGACTCGGAGGATCGATGCATGATCACAGCTTTCGAGTCATGTTCCTGAGAGCTAGAGCTTGACAACTAGTCTGATGAATGGACTCTACTTGAAGATGATGTCCAGGTCTGTTTTTGATACTTTGGATATTTCGACAAGTGTCCGACAGAATGTAAACCAGGAGTTCGCGATCAAGACAACTTGAGCCGCTTCAAAAGCCATAAAAAAATTCACGGTTTTTTTTTTTGGCTATGAGGCAACTTACGTTCTGCTCAAAAGGATGTGATTTTTACGACGGTAGAGTGGAGATTCTTGACATTCTTCCAGACTGGAACTTCAGCGGTACCAACGGTGAAAGTTCGATTACAGGATAGAAATACTCGTATGGGTAAATGAAGGCACGGCGTGTGAACAAGTTTCCGTTTAGAAACTGAATTGAAAGGTCTTGCAATTGAATCCTCATGGCACAGGAACGTAAAATGAAGGTCACCTCCTTGGCATTCGACCGAGCCTGTCACGTACGTAACTGCAGGACTTACTTATTCGAACGGTTCTTGTACCTCACCCGCAGCCTCTCTTAGTGCCATGAGTTTTACCAAGCTCGCCGCTGTTTTCCTGGTGCTTCAGGCTTCCGTCTCAGGTGCGGTCTTCCAAGTTCGGGACATCAATGGTAACTGGAGGTCTATGAGCTGGGAGAAGCGTTCTGGGCCTGGAGACGTTCTCAGAATCCCCTTAACGAACAATAATGATAAGAGCTATTCTGTGCGTCCTGGCTTATTGCGTGCAGGTGGATTTCCAACTGACTTCTTCGTGAAGGCGGCGGTACAGATGGGCACGCCATTCCAGAGCATACAAATGGCCGTCGCGCTCAGTCAAAACTATATTGTCGTTGAAAGCTCTGACTCTGGGGCACAATCCGGATTGTATGTCTTCTTACTGTATTTCCAGCACCGTGTTGATACGACCTTGGTATTAACAGATACAATCGCACTGCCTCAACGAGTTTTACGCCTAGCAATGTCTCTACTACTTTTTCTGGCCTAACTGGCCCGCCCATAAAGGCCACCTTTTTCGGAGAATCTTGCAAAATTCTGGACTTCCCCTACAATGCGTCTAGTGAGCCATCAGCTTGTAAACTCGCTTATCTTTCTTGATCTCAACACTGCTGTCGAAGTTGCCCTCACTTCACCCTCTGTCCAGGCAAACGTCTATCCTGAAGACTGCCATGGCGTCTTGGGCTATGGCGTAGATCCAGCGCCAGAAGTTCCTGCAAATGGCACCCTTTTGGGCGTTTTTCTTCCGTAAGAATTTTCCAATAGCGTAATAAGGCACTAATTAAGTTTTGTTCTACAGGCCAAATATTACATCAGCTCAGTGTGGTATCGAGCTTGGCAGGACGGCTGATGGTGGTGATGGGGGAATATTTACAATGGGAGGCAACGATTCATCCGCGTACAAGGACTTTTCATCCATCTTCATGCGTCGTTAAATCTGATTATTTTCATATTTGATAGCTTCACCGGCAACGCAACGACCATGCTAGTTCCTTCGTCATCAGACACGCAACGCCCATCATGGTCCATTCCTATAGATGCTGTTTACGCTGGTGGCTCTAGCTCCATCCAGAATGTCCTTTACGGCGGTATTGCTAGTATAGACCCATATTGTGAGTTTTTCTTGTTAGAGTGCTTCTATTATTGTTTATTTAACTTGGCCGCAGATCCAACAATATCTCTTCCTGCTAGCGTTGTGGTAAATATGTATTCGCAAATTGAACAAGCAACCGTCTCGCTCAGCAATTCCGCACGTTATATTGTTCCGTGTAATTCGACGATTCAAATCGTGTTGACATTTGGTGGCAAGAATTTCTCTCTCGACACGCGGGACGCCATTACCAAGGAAAATGACACATGCTATGGCACTATCGAGATCTCCGATAGCAGCTTGAATGTCTACAGGGTTGGCAATCCGTTTATGCGCAATGTCTATACGTTTGTGTTCCCCCCTTCTGTTTCGATCGTTTTCAGAGTTAAAAGAATGTTCATTCAACTAGTTTTTTCGGTGCAACTTTCAATGGGGGCGTCCCGACCTTTACCGTTGGTTTCGCTGACAAAGTGAATCGCAATGCCTCAAGTGCTACTACCACCACCGCTTCGAGGCCCACAACCACTGCTCCTTTGAGTGCTACTACTGCTTCAGGCTCGAGCTCTACCAAGACAGCTACCGCAAGTCCTACAGGTGCTGCTACAATCAACGCCCCCCCTATTTTGTTCGCGCTTGTCGTTGCTGGCGTTTCCATGTTCGTTGCTTGAACCATTTTATCAAACTGTCAATTTCTCTCTCAAGTATTCTCGGTAATGACTCTTTGTGCTTTGTTGATCCATAGATACCAGCGGTATATGCTACATATTTTTACGTTTCTGACTTGAACAATGGGAGCCTCTATCCAGGAAAGCGATAAGATTGGAATTTGGGGCGAAGAATAACTCCAGCAGTATATGGCATAGCTGTTGACCATATGCCGGTTTCTGTTCTGTTGAGGTCGGTGAAATAGTTCAAAATGTCAGGGCGTTGCGGGCAATGGATAAAAAGCGTATGGAAGATTTGTTCAAAATGAATACTAGTACGGAGACCGAAGATGCAGGGGCGTTATATCGGAAGCAAAAACAGCAGCCGCGCAAGACTCGGGCCACTCGGCGAGTTAGTTATAAAGCCTTGCTCACCAACCTTCGTGCCGGTCACCAGGGTAACATACATGTATCTAACTTCTACCACGTCTTTCAGATCCATTTGTGCTGCACTGTCGTTGGGGGCTGACTTGGCAACTCCCTCGAACAGATCGTATCGCCACCCATGACCCTGCCCGCAGAGTAAGTGTCTACATTTACCTATCTTTTTTTATTTTTGTAGTTTTTTGCATAACTGGACCTAGGGGCGGTTCCCAGTAGCGGTATCGCGCCGAAGGGGCTGTGTCATTTAGTGAACGGTCCGCTGTGTCCCGCGTTCCTCAGCCTCCCGATCATTTAAAATATGATTCATTTTTGGAGCAGTACTGTGGCCACAGTGATCTGTGTTTCTGCTGTCGATCTGGTGCAGAATTTCCTTCTGCTACAAGTGCCTTCACACCGAAACCCTTCATTGCACCCCATGACTCCTCCGTTGGCGCCACTAACTTGATTCGTCACTGACTCGTTTTGTCAATCAGTTAGGTTTTCTGATGCTTTGTCAACCTCGTGGATCGATCCTAGTATCTCGTTTCAGGATATTAGTACGGTTCACCCGTCATGCGTGAGATGGTTTACTTGCCTATCTATCGTGGCCATTTCTTAGCCAATGCATACCATCCAGCAATTCCTAGCTGCGTTGTTCACGTCTACTGCACGGACGTTGGCTACGTATATCATGGACGACAGGAATCAGACGATCCAGTATTTGCCGGCGGGAAGGTGGGAGGAATTCAATTGCAGTTTGTGTTTTGATCAGACAGGGTATGCACTAGTCTTGTATTCCTGGACTTGCCATTGTACTCATCCTTGGATTACAGAACATGTAATTCTCATGTTCATTGTGACTCATTTTCGCTTAGTCTAACGTATACCTGTAGATAACCCCTATGGCTGTAATGCATCGGATAACTGCCACCTGACCATCCCGTTCACCGGTTCGATAAGTCTATTTGTATGACCATTTCTACAATTGACCCAGGATATAGGATCAGGAATCACGCTGTATATGATGCTCTTATATATAACCAACTTCACTGTTAGCATCGATGGAAGCACACCAAATCGATCCACCTTCATTCCATCCCAAAACGCTGCTGTGTACAACTTCGTTGCCTTTGACCAACAATTTCTTCAGTTTGGCCAACACAGTTTGGATCTCGTGCAACTGGATACGAACGAGACTGGCGATTCAGCTAACAATTCTAATTTTCTCTTTGATTATGCGATGATCAACGATACCAATCCATTTCCAAATGATACCGCGTCTTCGACTTCAGTTTCTCAGCCTCCAACATCTTCGCCTTCAGTCTCTCATTCAAACAATGGAGCTATCGCAGGCGCGATTGCAGGAGGCATCGTAGGAGGGCTCATAGTCCTTCTATGTCTCTATTATCTGGTACTCTTATGCCGTCGGCGGGCTCGCTCCACCATGTCTGACTGGCCACCCGAGAGCAACCTCATCGGTGCAGACACTCTGCCCACGCCATACTTGGTCGACCCTTTTGATGCCCAATGGAAACTACAGGGCACCCCCACAGATAACCCCGCGACGACATCTATGCAGCACCCCTCCGCTACCATTCCCATGCCCATGTCGTCGCTTTCTCCAAATAAATCAACAGCGTCTGGCGGAACCTCCCTCCCCATACCCGCCTCTGCTGGTACCAGCGCTGAACTCCCATCGCTGTTGTCCCCAGCATCTCTTCCACTGCATGTTGAGAGCACATCGGCACCGGCAATCGCGACCCTCTCGGCTGACCAGTTAAACCTCCTTCATCGCCTTGCGGAGTCGAACGCCCCTGGACCAGTGCTCACAACTGTTGCACAGAGCATGGCCCTCGGATCGCAGGGCAGGAGTCATCTTGAACCAGTTGACATCGCCCCGCCCCCCGAATACTCTCCATACTCCCCAGCAGCAGATCAAAGTCTTTGACTTTTCATTGGATACCAGCGATGATGCATGCTTCGCTTCCGCCAATTTTCCACGGCTGGTTTTTGTTTTGTTTTGCCACTTTGGATTCTCCTTTTCTGTAGCCGGTTCCTGGAAGAAGTTGGGGGATGATGATGATGGACTAGCCCTAAAATCGCCCGAAGACTATTCTGTATCCAATTGCCTCTCCGACAGATTATATCGTGTATACACAGAATAGCGTCTTCCTGACATCTAGAAACGGCCATTCAATATATCACTCCAAACGTTACTATTAGCAACAGAGCAGGAGGATTCGAGGCATGACCTTGTGCTCGAGAGGAATGCCTAGTTTGTACAGGGGCAACTATGGCTCGCCAAGGTTAGCGTGCAAAGCAAACTAGGGCACAAGCTGTTGAACCCCAGTGAAAAGTCGCAAGTTTACAAATGATTTATGTCGTGTAAAAACAAGTAAGATATGTAACTCGAAATTAAAACTAAATCTGCACTCCTGCACGATAATTATCATGTAAAATAGTTTCAAAACATAATATTTCGATTGCCAAAGGTTTGGATTGAATTGAATAGTGTACACTAGTTTGGTCCGTCCCCTGTTCCTGTTCCTGCTCCCCATTCCTGCTCCCCCGCTCCCCTGCTCTCCAGTTGCCACCTGTTCTGCCACTGCTGCTAGTGATGGTAGGGTTCGGTTCCGAACCTACCTGAACTGAACCTAAGTTCAGTTCAGGGTTTGGGGTAATGCCCAAACTGAACCTAAGGTTCGGTTCAGGGTTCAGCCAAAGTAGGGATCTTGCGAACCTGGTTCGAACCAGTTCGAACCTGAACCTAATCTTTTGTATCTTTGTCTGATTTCTACTAAAATTAGATCACTAGAGTTGTAGTTTTCATCCAACCATTTATGGGAATAGAATTTCAGTACTACTAATGATAGATTCAGATCGCTAAGAGTTGTAAACTACTATGATGAGTCCAAGTGCTTCTACAAAACCATTTCTGCAAACTGAAATATGCCTTGAAATGTAAAGTTGAAGTCCAGTCTGGGTTTGCAAGGTCTTTCTTCCCTGTTAATTTGATATCCTGCTAAACCTTTGCATAATTGTCTAAATGGCTGTCTAATATATTCATGCTCACTGGTCTTTTGACACATCTGATAAAATATTTCATTGAATTATTCAGTGTGAGCATAGACATAATACATGTTATGGAGGGTCAAACCCTTGGCACAACAGCAATTCAATTTTGATTGGATTTTTCAGAGCGGTATGAACTAAGGAAAAATTTTGCATTGAGAAAATTGATCAGCTGGTGCATTTGTATATTTACAGGTTCAGTTCAGGTTCAGACTGGCCTGAACCTGAACTGAACCTATCTGAACCTGAACCCAAGGTTCAGTTCAAGGTTCAGCAAATAAGCTGAACCGAACCAAACTGAACCTTACCATCACTAACTGCTGCCACTGCTGGCATGTGGAAGGGCTGTTGGAGATTGTATGTGCAGTTCGGGAATAGACTGTCTGCAGGCAGGGCCATGACCCTCTGGCCCTAAGGTCAACCCCGGCCCAGCCCTAAAGGGCCAGGGCTGGGCTGGTGATTATAGTGCTGCCAAAGTTCAGTTCAGTTCAGGCCTCTTGGCTGAACTGAACCACTTAAAGAGTTCAGTTCAGTCAAATTCATGTCTGAACTGAACCAATTGCCTTATATAGTAAGGGTTCAGGGTTCATAGCCTAGGCTGAACTGAACTCTGAGTTCAGTTCAGGGTTCACAAAAAAAGGGTCTGAACTGGACTGAACTGAACTTTGGCAGCACTAGGTGATTAGCTGGCCCAGCCCTCCAATTGAGGGCCAAGGGCCAAGTCAGTAAACAGCTGGCCCTGGCCTGGCCCTCTTAGATGTCAGAGGTACATGTATGTCATTTAGCTTACTCTAACCATGCATGCTTTAGCATTTCCAAAGACACCAGGCTTGAAAAATTAGTTCCCATAGTTGGAGATCCTTTTAACCTTGGGATCCCCCACAGGTTCATAACTCCATGGTATAAAAGGCTACCAAAATGGCTCCATGATGACTATCTAGCTATACCTACACCTTGAACCTATATTGCTGAGCACATATACTATGACCATCAATGACCCTTGATAATGCCAATGAAGGAATTCAAATTCAGAGAACTGCAAAAGCTACATGCTGCATACACAGATAAAAGGCTTGATGTGGAAGGAGAGATTATGAAGAAATATGTTGGAGATTTTGACTTTAATGAGATTAAAATACTGTTATGTGGATCATAATACTGTACCAATTTGGTCAATTCGCCAGTCACGCGTCACATGCATTTCCAAACCGGTGAAATGTCACGCTTGTCATGTGTAACAATGGAGATTGGCGAATTCAGAAAAATAAAACAAAATACTTAGTAAATACTGTACATATCAGTCCACATCAGAGGCTTCCTCTTGCAAAATCTGACAGACGGTAAAGCCGAGTGGCTATCTTTTTACGCTTCCCTTGTCCCTTGTCCCTCATCCTCCTCTGCTGCTCCCTCTATAATGGTTGGTTCTGCATCAATGTTGTCCGCATCTCCTGCTGCTGTCAAACCACCATTTTCACCTGTTGAGACCCGCTGACTTCTTTTGGTGGGCAATGGCTTTCGGTGAGTGGCCGCGATAACATCCTTGAGACTGATATCACTATTGTCTAGTGCCGCTTCATCGTCAGGTTCCAGGATCAAGTCTTCAATAACCAATGTGCCAGTAACTGGTCGGGAATGATGAAGATTCACATGGTTAAGCTCCACCCAGAAAGGGTCATTCTTGGCACGTAATTCCCTCAATCTCTCCTGCATCTCATGCGATCTCAAGCTTTCGTGAGACATATTCCACTCCCAGACAACACAAAGCTCAAATGCCTGTTACTCGTGATTGGTAAGTCTCGTAAACCAGTTGTCGGATTGATCGCTTACCTTCACAACAATCTCTTTCTTATTCAGGCTCTCATATGCTCTCCATATCCATCTCAAGCTCGCATTCCGGAGAGTTGGTAGCCTCTCGTCAATATTGATGTCTTTCCCCTTGTCGATTTGAGCCAGTGTGCTTTCCACAATGTCTTCCATGAAGCACTGATTGGTAATATGCTTGAACAATCGCTGTATACCCATGTCGCATGGCTGGGCAACTCCGGTGCAGCTGCCTGACACAAAGTCAACTAGGATGAACAGGTGCGTGGCATACATCCAGTCCAAAAATTCGTCCAATCAGTGTATTGACCATACATCAATTGACCATAGTGACCGTTGATCTGATCGGCAGCCCAACTGGGCTTTCGTCTTCTGTAAATAAGGTGCCAGGATTTCGTTGACAAAGTTTCGCATGGTTAGCTGATTTGACCAGTACATTTTCATTCCAGAATATTCGAGTCAAAAACCAGCAGCAATTGCTTCCTTGTAACATGGTGCTTTCGAATCTGGGCATGACTGGTCTGTTTTCCCTTGATAAATAGCTTGGAATGGAAGGAGGGTGCCAGCGCTTGTAACAGTAACCAGAACGGTGAATGCCCGTTTTTCATCTGCACCAATGACTGACACCTGCCTAGCACCTGTCTTGGCATATGTTAACTTGTTGCCTGGGGTGTACAATTGCTGGGTCTGGTCTGAGTTGAGGTATAACTCTGCAGGGATGTCATATTCTTTTAGAAGGTACGCTTTTCTGATTGCTGAATTTTCACATTGATCCTCCCAGTCATCAGGAAGCTTGTGTGCAGCATGGGTGGCTTTTCGATGGCTCCAACCCATCGTTCTGTGCAACCATTTCCTCATGAAGGTATCGGAAGCATGAAATGTCGATCCGTCATGGAATTGTCGCATCAAGATATTGGGTTCTTCTCAGATGATTGTGGCCACAATTATGCCACAAGCTGTAATTACCGACAAAGGGACATTGTGCTTGCGGAGGACTAACAGCTGATCTTTGATTTTCTCAACTGTATTCGGGTAGTCCGACTGTCAGTGGAATCTGTGAGTAACGCTGCCATAGGAATGTTGCTACTGCTTACCAGTATCCCACGAGGTCCACCCATTGAGTGACCCGGTGTATTCCCAGCACTAACCCTGAGCATTGTTGCATCTGACCACCGTGGGCATGGACCACTTCGATTAATCCAATCTCTCACAGTTTCCTGTGACAGATGCTCGAAGATGGTTGGATTCCGGGCCTTGGCAATCTTGACAATTTGTGACATGCTCATTTTCCAACCAGCAACAATGGCTGCCTCCCCAATGATTGACCAGGTCAATGTGTTACGATTTTTACCTCTTTGCCCCTGTCTTTTGCTTTGACAGCACGTGATACCCATTGACCTCTACATTCCCACGAAGATGTGCCAAATCCCACGCTCTGATTGGACGATACCTTGTTACCGAACTCTTGGGTTGACCCCATATTCCCATTGGATGACTTGACAGTGCATAACCATTCATGCACAACCAGGAGCTGAAGGAACCTGAAGACAATACAATCCAAACTTGACCATTCCATTCTTGTCACAACCCATGACCGGTGTGCATACCCAGAGACAAGAATACTCCATGACCCAACCACCGATCATACCCAGCAATCGGAATACTCTGGTTCTCCGCCGACCGATCATATGTCCACACCCATATGCTCATGACATTGTTATTGTTCTTTCACAATTCACCTACACGGTTCCTTGTGCCTGTCACAGACGAATGAATGGCCTTGTGCCTGATGACCGATCGACTTTCCTATTTTGAAGAAGACCGACACGTCATCCCGATCCTCATGGTTACCTTTGACGCCCAGCTCATCGCCACAATTGTCATATGTTCTATTGGCATCTCCACCCTTGTGGGCGTCTACATCTATGCAACCTATATTTGGATAATGCAACCTCCCCACAATGACTCAGATATCGGATCCGTCATAGTTGCCGACAACTGATGACTCCTTTGACCTATCTTGGCCGAACATCTTGTTCTTCTTCACATGTCACCTCCACATTCATTTGCCTTTCTTCTCATCAGCTGACCACCGGTGCTCAACTAACAACCCGAACTCGCATATACGACAAGTCCCCTTGATGCTCCACAAAGACTTGCATTCCGACATGTTTCATCACCTTCATGTACCAGTCCACTGGTTGGGAATATCCATACCTAGTTGACATCCCAGTCATCCAGTACCCTGCAGCCAAGAAGGGTTATATGAAGCACCCTTGTTTATCGTACTGCAGGAACCACAGTTGCTGGTGTATGATTACCAGTGTTCATTGCATTGCCCCCATCATGGTTCTTCCCATTCAGTGATTTGCCTTCTCTCCTGCCTCCAATGATGAAGCATCATGTTCACCTTTCCATCCCGATCCCACATACACATACTCATAGTCGTATGCTGCTATTGGCCAAGCATCCACTGCCAATGCAAACCATTAGGAAGACGAACCAATCTCATCATTCCCAAACTAGGAACTCAGCCACATGACATCCACATGGCCACCTCATGTTCATCATGTGCTCACTGACACATCCACTCATGGATTGTTTCACCTCCTTACCATGAGGCAACCATGAGGCGCAGGGTCTGGACCCTTGATTGCTCCGAACCATTTCCTTGCAATCACTACCTGAAACACTGATGGACATGCTGTATCTGCAGGACAGCCTTATTGTTCTTACATTTCTCTCGGTTTGTACATACAGACCCGGTAGTCTGTCTTTCATGGCATTTCCCTAACTCTTTTGTATTTAAACCTTCATCTTCGAACTGTTCCTCTTTTTCCCTTCCCTTTCCTCATGTTTAGTCTGGTTTTCTCTCCCTGGTTCGCTTTCCTAGCCTTCCTCCCTCCCCCAGACTGCTACTTGCTGTATCGTAGTGGTAGACCATGAATACACCATTCCTCTTGTGTTTCCTCTGGTCTGATCTCAACTTGATTTAGTTGGTTGTTGCTGGAGCCCGCTGATCTAGCGATCCATAACACAATGGATTAAACCAGTTGTGGTATTTCGCCTGCCTTGGTAGTTTTTTTCCTTTGCGGCCTTGCGGTTTCCGGTTTTTTTCTTTGATATTTCTCTTCAACAGCCGTCCTGGGTGTGTTTCCTCAGCAATCCGGGGTCTTTTCAACAAAACAGAATCTGTCAACTCCACCTCCATGATTTTGCACTTAGTACCATCAGGGTTCTGAGTACCAGCAATGATCCCCAACCCCTTCATTTTGCAACGGTGCTTGCATTGCCGCAATGTCGCCTTCTCTTGCCCCTCCGTTAACTTCTTATCTTTGGTGATCTTTTCCAAGGCCTCGGTGTCCTCCCTCTCCCACTGCATTGCCTCTTGTTCCTGTGCCAGATTGGCATTGTACTCCTGGTGTGAGCAAGGCTTGAAAAATTTCAACAGTGGTGCGTTTGGGGTAGTGAGTGCCGTTCGTACCAAAGATTCAATCTTGAGTTTCTTGGACTGTACTAATCCAGGTGTATGTTTATTGGCGATATCAATGGGGGGATCTTCAGAGGATGTACTTTCATTGTTGGATGAAGTTGACAATGATGACTCTGAATCAGTGATGTTTGAATGCTCAGTGGATCCCGCAATGGGTCCTTTGTGCACAGATCCCATTGAAAAGTCTGAGTCGACATCATCATTGAAAGGAGTCAAATCGGGTAATTGGCAGTTGTACTGATATGTAGTGGTGCTTGCATCGCCACACTGCAGTACGACAATAATCTGTAAGTTATCCAGTCTAATTTGATAAACACTAACCTCTATCTGATGGCATTTACATACAGATAACATAACCCTAAGTCTTGCTTCGGTAACATCAGAAGGATGAATCAGGGGGTGTAGAGCTGGTAGGAAATAGCACGAGAGTGCGTTCCAGGCTAGAAGACTACACGAAAAGCTGTCTTGTTGGTATGTAGCTGGCATTGTTTTATGTACGAACACTTTGGATGTGCATTCTTTGATCCACCACTCGATTGCAGATTTGATCTTGGCATCCATCTTCCAATGTAGGGAATCTCCATGCCAAATGATGCCACGAGAGAAGTCCAATACCAAGGCGAACCAATGAGAATTTTCGTGTTAATGATTGTTCCCAATTGAGTGAGAACTCCGGAAGCTAGTGAGTTCCCTATGGTACGGAATAAATGTGGGCGGGAGTTTTTCTGACCCTGAAGCTGGCGATGCCGAGAATCAAAAGTGGAGAGGATGGAAGGGACAAAGTATGTGTCTTGGATGGTTATCGTCTTCCATTCTAAATGGTGATTACTGATATTGTGCTGAAGCAGGTCCAACATTTGGTTCTCCTGAACTGTTGCAAGCCAGTTTGGGGTAGCATATTTGTACAATTCAATGATATTGCTTGCTTCGCTAAAACCTTGGACAGATCCTTGCCATGGCAACCAGTCAAATATGTCATAGACCCTGTTGACGAGCTCCTGGGTGTGGGCTCCTCAAATAGGAATGTTCTGCAGAGTTTGATCAGCAAGCATCCAGTACTGGCAGTCCTTGTGAAGGTAATGAATTTCATTCCAGTATGTAATGATCCAGAGTGGAAGATATTCAACCTTGCCGGATTCTAGCTTGTAGGACACAGACTTTGCGGCTGCGGAACTGGATTGAATACAGTCCAAGAGGTCTTTAACCACAGAGGCTGCAGGCACAGGAGCTAACAGGATTGTGTAGACATTTTTGATTTCAGCATCAGGCAGTGTGGATGTAATAAAAATCTGTGCTGCTTGAAGGTCAGGTGATTTGTTGGAGGTTGGTGGGATTTTAAAGGTGAGAAATTCCCTGATGCATAGATTTTCACTAGGAAGGGTATGCTGGAGGATGTCTTGTGGTATACTGAGATGGGTGTTCATTGAGACACTAAAATTACAGACATGGTGAAAATTTTAACTTGTCACGTGTCATGACCACATCTGGCGAAATGGTCAATTCACCTTTTGTGTCACACGTTACAAGCCCTGGCAAATTGACCGAATTGGTACAGTACTGTGAATGGAGAGCATGTATGGACAAATTTTTGAGATAGAGGGCCAGGGCTGACCAGGGCTGACCCTGACCCAGCAAAATCAGGTGAGGGCTGGCCTGGACTGACCTGTGGACAGTCTATTTGGGAATGGGGTTGTGTTGAGCAGCAGGGCATTGGTGGTTCTCTTGGGCTTGAGAAGGGCCTGACCCAAAGCATGAACTTGATGATGGACCTGGCACCCCAGGTTTTTGGTGCTTTCAAGTACTCCAGATTGATGTTGTCCCTTTTGGGTTTTATAGCCGTTTGCACAAAGCATGACAGTTGCCACATTTTTTTTGTTTATAAGAAAAACAAAGACTTAGTGAAATTTCAAGTGTGAAGTAGTGTATCTCATGAAATACTGAATGGATTGAGATCATTGTAGAGGCAAATTTTATCTATTCTTCAAGGCCTTTTCAGCTGTGTGTTATTACATTTGAGCTGTATCCAGTGTGTGCTGAGTTATAAGCATAATAAGACAGAGTAGCAGCTGAACATTGAATGACAAATAGCTCTGTCAATACCTTTTGGATTGAGATGCTTGTATGGAGTAAAATGTTCATTTTTTAAATGTGAATCTCCTCAAATACTGGGATTGTCAATGTTGAGCATTTTGTGAGTGCAAGTTAGAATTTCTTAGAAACATTGCTAAATTTGCATGAGATCAAGATTATAGGTTTAGAAACTGTAAGTGTTGAAAATCCCGGTATTTGAGGAGATTCACATTTAAAAAATGAACATTTTACTCCATACAAGCATCTCAATCCAAAAGGTATTGACAGAGCTATTTGTCATTCAATGTTCAGCTGCTACTCTGTCTTATTATGCTTATAACTCAGCACACACTGGATACAGCTCAAATGTAATGACACACAGCTGAAAAGGCCTTGAAGAATAGATAAAATTTGCCTCTACAATGATCTCAATCCATTCAGTATTTCATGAGATACACTACTTCACACTTGAAATTTCACTAAGTCTTTGTTTTTCTTATAAACAAAAAAAATGTGGCAACTGTCATGCTTTGTGCAAACGGCTGTAAGTGATTATCACAAGGAAAAGGTTTGAAAAGCTCACCACAGGATTGAAGCCTGCAAGAAGTTGTAAAGCAAATTCTGGACAAGGAGTTGCAGCAGGAGTATTGGCTGATATGGCAGCCAAGCCAAGGCAACTGCACATTCAACACAATATGTAGGGCACCAAAGCGGAAAAAGATAATGAAAGCTTACCAAGAATTGAGAAGACGTTGCCAAAGTTAGAAGAAGTTGCCATCTTGATGTACTTGATACTGTTAATGAGCCTGTTTCCCCCTTTCCAGTTAGCGCTTGATTCAAAAAAAAGAAGAAATTGCAGAGTACGTCATTCTTCCCTGCAACATGCCTTGAGTGACTACACCAAGACTGTTCTCCAACAAAATCACATCAGCTGCCTCCTTGGCTATCTCTGTACCTGAATCCACCGATATCCCTACATCTGCACAGTGGATTGCCAGCGCATCATTGACTCTGTCACCAAGAAATGCCACAGCTCAGCCATTGCCCCTGCTGCCACCAGCCCGCAATGCTGTTATGACCTCTGGCTTCTGGTATGGTGGCTTGGCAAAGATGATGCTGCGCTTGATAGCCTCTGCATACATGACCTTGTATTTGGCAAGAGTGGATAACTTGGATGTGATGATTAAGTCTTTCTCATTCACAAAGTTACACAAACTGGGGTGCAGGTGTGGGTGCTTCCATGTCAGTCTTGGTAGTGTTAGTGTCAAGCGCGTCACTTGGTGATAGCAGTTTGAGATCACAGGCCACTTTAGCAGCAATGGTGGGAGCATCTCTGGTGAAGATTTGTATGAATTGTACCTTGGTAACAGCAGAAAGGTTTGATAGTGTGCTCATCAAACAACATGAGAGAAACAATACCTGGACACTCAAGTTGGCGAAGTTCCTAATTGCTTCAGCAGCATTGGGCTTCAAAGGATCAAGGAATACTAAAAATCCTACGAAAACAAGGTCTTCCTTGTCCTCAGGTGAGATTGTCATGAATGGCTTGATCATTGCATTCCAGCAGACAACAGCAACGAGCTGCAGCCCATCCTTATTCAGCTCCTCATATCCAGGATGTGGCAGTGGTGATCAGTTGGAGAGTACAGACAATGTCAACTGGGTGAGCTTGAAGATGTGACATGAGAACCAAAAGTAGCTGCTTAGTTGAGTTGAATGGAACCTTGCCCTGCTTGATCACTTCATAGGACTCCCCACTACTCTCCCCACCACATTCCTTGAGGCCGAAATTGACAATGGCATGGTCAATGGGGCTATGAGTCCCTGTCTGGAGCAGCGAGTAATAATATGCCAGTTGAGCAGGCAAGGGCAATGATTCGCCAGAGCTGGTGATTGATGCCAAGATGTGCACAAGGTCAGTGGTCAGTGTGCCTGTTTTGTCACAGCAGAGAATGTTGATGGAGCCGAGATTCTGGATGGCATCAAGGCATTTGATGATGACTTTCTGGCAGGAGATGCGGACAGCTGAGAGAGCTAGTGAAATGCAAGGGTTTACCCCCCATGTATAATGCATTTGATTTGGTATTTTTATTACATGATGAATTCTTGGAAAAGTGCTGATGTTTTTACATAGCAAGGTGGATATAATACATACCAACAAGTTTGATTATCCAGGGGTACAAAAATTCTCAATGCAATCATATCTAATTGTGCTTTTAAAGCCCAGGGGTCCAAAATACCCCTGAAAACTCAGACCATTTGGAGTTTGAGGGGTATTTTGTACCCCTGGGCTTTAAAAGCAGAATTAGATATGATTACATTGAGAATTTTTGTACTCCTGGATAATCAAACTTGTAGGTATGTATTATATTCACCTCATTATGTAAAAACATCAGCAATTTTCCAAGAATTCATAATGTAATAAAAATACCAAATCAAATGCATTATACATGGGGGGTAAACCCCTGCATTTCACTAGAGAGAGCTAGGTTGGAAGTCTTCGTTGATGACACAATTCATCAGCATTGCTGAGTAGATGAATAAGTGCAGAGGTATTAACCACAATCATTGAAAGCATCTTGGGAGTGAGACCAACTGCAACTGTGATGGAAAACTGGTGTCATGGGCATACAGTCGGGTTACAGTTGATTGGATCTATTGTATATCTTGTCTTTGTTACACAAAAAAAGAGTGCTTTGTGAGTATGAGTCTATGAGAACATAAGTTTATAAAATTATGGCTGAACCTTACAATATAAATAGGATGACAATGACAGTGACTTTGGTATCATCAGTGTTGGCACAAAAATGACAAAGCAATGCAAGTTTGACAAGTACATGGCGCTTCCAGTTGTAAATGTCAGGAATCCACTGCAGTGGTGGGTAGACAATCACAAGGACTTTCTGAACCTCTCGTGGATGGCTTTGGATTATCTAAGTGTGCCGGGTAAGTGTCACTCTCCCTGGTTCTTATCACCAAATGACAACAGTGTCATGTAGTAACATCCACAGCTGTGGAACGTGTGTTTTCACAAGGATGGCAACTTCTTCATTTCACCCATAACCGGCTCTCACCTTCCTCTATCTGTGCATACCTTTGCTTGGGATCCTGGTCTAGGCAAGATCTTGTGGTGACCAAAGATTTGTTAGATGTCATCAAGCAGCAGAAAAGAAAGCATGGTTCAGAGGAGAAAAATAGTTTTGTTTGTAGTTAGTGGTATACCTGGCCTGACAGCCCACCAGTGAATCAAATAACCACAGGTAAATTACTGCTATTTGCGGAACTTAGGGCACATGTGAAATTTTTTCAAAAAAACACATATTTGGTAAATCTACAATAACTCCCTCAGTTTTCAACTTTTTATTGCAAACATGAATTCCATTGTAATCTCCTTCAAAGTTCACATTCAACCCTCTATTCAGATTTTTATTATACATATTATTTCTTTTTTTGGAAATAGGGGCATCTTGGCATGCAAAACTCAAATGGACATCTCAGATTGCCTGTAGAAATTCCAGAAAAATTCCATGTTGTGTCTATGGCATATTTCTAGTCAATGGTGTGTTTTATTTTATTATTTATTGTCTGTGTCATTCTGTGAGTTATTGTATTTTAATGAGGTACTGTGTATTTTCAATAATAAAAAATTAAAATACACTGTTGACTAGAAATATGCCATAGATACAACATGGAATTTTTCTAGAATATCTACAGGCAATCTGAGATGTCCATTTGAGTTTTGCATGCCAAGATGCCCCTATTTCCAAAAAAAGAAATAATAGGTATGATAAAAATCTGAATAGAGGGTTGAATGTGGACTTTGAAGGAGATTACAATGGAATCCATGTTTGCAATAAAAAGTTGAAAACTGAGGGATTTATTGTAGATTTACCAAATATGTGTGTTTTTTTGAAAAAATTTCACATGTGCCCTAAGTTCCGCAAATAGCAGTAATACCCCAAGTTTCAGTGACACACTGCAGTTGTAAAGGGTGTGTTTGTACCCTTTACCCTGAGAGGCAGGGGTGCTGGGGGTCAGGGTAGGGGTAGGGCCTGGCTGACCCCTACCATACCCCTGTGGAACCCTAAATGGTGTAGCCAAGGCTAAAATAACAATTGTTTCGTGACTCATGACAAATAACTCAAAGGTCAAAATAAATTGGCTCTTAGCAGACTTGAACTCGCACTCCAGAAATAATTCATTGCATTGTGATGCTCTAAACCATTACTATTCCTAGTGTAGAAGAGCAAAAAAAAGATTTGAGCTTATATTGTACATGATCTACTGACTACTTCCCTCAAATATTTTGTGTAGTCATGAACTAGCATGTGAACTATAAACCTACATTTTTTTCAAAATTTTAGAACAAGAGGTTTTGTGGTCAGGCATTGGCCAAGATGTTGACTTTGGTTTTGAGTGTATGGATGTGTAATGCAAATTGATGTCACAGAATGTCACATAGCTTTTCTGAGCATGCGACTCTTGGATGATGTCATGCTAAGACAGCAATTTATCTACTACAGTGCTCATGTATACCATCTATACTCATGCAGATTGTTTTCTAGGAAGGCTAATTGGTGGTTAGTGTGTAGGAAGTTTGAAAACCAAAAAATTTGCCACAGATCTCTAGGATCTGGGCCACAACATTTCATACACAAAGCCAAAATGACCACTTTTCCTTCTCTCCAGTTTCACTCATTTGAGATATCCTGTATTAGAGTTGATAAAGGTTTTTTTGTATTGTATATTTATATCCCCAAATTTTTGTAATACCCACAGAGCAGTAGAAGATGTTGTTCTGAGACATTTGCATTACACATCCAATTTGCACTTCTACTCTAGGAATAGTATACCACAATAACACATTAAGAGGTAGGCAATGACTATCTATGTACCCACAGGTCCTATATTGACCTTGGAATTTTTTGACCTGTGAAATATTATCTTCATGACTGGCTCCCAAACTGTATTGAGTCTGTTGTAATAAAATCTCAGTAAGACCAGGGATATGTTGCATGAGGGTTTAAATACAGGGTTCGATACAACTAACATAGAAAGAAGCACCAGAGGCAGACTTCAACAAAACTTAAACAAAATTTTCGAGAAAGCTTACATCAGCCCCAGCACTGGCACAGGGTTTGACCAATCTCAGGCAAACCTTAGAGACAGAAAAGGATGTGATAACCTTAGAATCCAATGTCATGCGTGTGTTAGACGCTTGGCCATGGGACGTCCCTTTTCTGGCAAATTGCTGGGTGAACCCTGACCCTTGCTGGTGTTCCCAATGAGTCTGACAGCAGTTGCTGCAACAATAGGGCAAATGTGCTCAGTTTATAAAGACCAACTCCTCCAAGGGGCCCCCACTGGAAGATTCTGTGACTTCAACCCCCCAGTGGTACCACCCAAATTGGTGGCTGGGGTCCAGATTTGAGGTCTTTGAGGCACTTTTGACGAACTCTCATTTCACTGCTTCCACAACAAAATTTTGACTAAACTGAGTTGAGAGATTTCTTCCTTTATATTTTTAGTATGTACTTGGATAGTTAAATGTGTGTAAAACACATTTCAAACAGATATATGGACACCAGAAGTAGACAATCCTGATTTGGATGCAATTGAAATCCAATCACCCCAAACAAGAATGTGAGCCTGGTACATGGTCTATTGCTCTTGCATAGGCACTTGACATACTCAACTTGCACTCAATTATGCCTGAATCAGATGTTCAACTTGAAGACTTTGCCCTTCCAAATGGCACAGCAATTCAACTCAGGATCATTCATGATCCTCATCATAACAAGACCATGGTCTGTTGTGACCTTTGCAAAACTTTAGTCCAGAAAACATCAGGAGGTGCAATGACATATTTTTTGGGGCACAGGGACTCAGGCACTTGTCAAAAGGCCGTGAAAACCAAGAAGAATGAGGAGAACTGCCAAGCAGCCCAACTGGCTCAAGAAACCATTGTGTACCATACATATCTCACATTATTATTTAATTTCTAACCTCATGCTTCAGCAAATACCTGAGCAAACTGACACAACTGCAACTGGTGCTATCTCTGATACTCATGGTGCAATGAAGAATGACTGGAGGGATAAGCATGGAGTACTGAGCAGTGACACCCTGGAGGAGATGTATCCGGATGCAGGCTTGAAACGAGATAGAGCAGAGTCTTCGGTATCTACTACCAGAGTGAAGAGAGCGGCACGGCGCATTTGATAGCTAGCACCATTAGTAATACCTTCCTTATCTGGGTGGTGGTAGCCAAATCAGTGTTCGGGGTCTTGACAGCAAACTCTTTAGGGTTGACGTCAAAATCTTTTTGAGTGGGGGCCCCTTGGACTCCTCAATACTTGTTTGTTGGAAGTATCAAACGACAGGAAGCTCCAGATTTCAGAAAGCCAACAAGAGAGGACTCCCGATATTGTCTGCCAATCGACAAGGGTTAGCGCTATTCGCAGATGATCATGTCGGAGTGACTTTCATGGACGGTGGCAGTGTGTTCCTTGCACAGGATCGCTCTATCCCACCATGGCACCCGTCAGCGCTTCCGAGACGCTCACGGTCCTCGCTTCCCTAGGTGATATCCTCCCTTTCCTCGCTCCAGTGAAGGCTGCCATCGAACTCATCGCAAAATCGCTCGATGGCGCAAAAGACAGCAAAAATCAAAGCATATATCTTTTGCAAAGATCTGCGAGTATCTGTGTACACATCAATAGGTTGTGTGAGGAGAGAAAGATGTCTGGACCGTCGGAAGACATTGCTTCGTTCCTCAAGTCGGTCATCCTTCTGTGAGGTGGGAACGCTAACAATATCTGTGGGATGTCAAGTGCGTTGGATAAAATCAAATTGTCCATAGAACACCTCTCCGGAAAGACCACACTGCAGCGTTTTCTGCAACGCCAAGAAATCTCAGACAGCCTCCAAAGTTGTCATAGGTCTCTCGATAACATTCTTGAACTGTTCAATGTCCGTTTATTATTTTGCGTCCACGTAAATAATATTTATCTGGCTCATCATTATAGCTGAGCACTGTAGCCTCCCTCGTATTCGTCACGGCCAAACATGAAGCAGCGTATGAAAATGACAAGGAGTTGTTGGCGGGGACGTTGGCAGAGTTACAAAAAGGAAACCTTAACATTTTAGAAGCCCTTGAAATCCAGGGAGACCAAATAATGGAGGCCATTCGTGGCCTACGAGACGTACGAAGTCATTCCTGTCCACAGACACCACAAACTGAAATTCGCACGGTTACGACAGACACTGCGGAGAGGCATTGACAATACCGCACAGAAGCAATTTGCTACTACGAGCCTGAAAACTCTTCTTGAACGCCAGGCAGATACGCATTCCTCCCCAGTGACTTCTTTCGACTGGGCTATCTCATCTCTGGAGATCTTCATTGAAGGAGAAGTGCTCGGTTCAGGGGCTTTCGGCACTGTGTACACGGGTCGATGGCAGGGCACAAGGATTGCTGTAAAGCAGCTTACGCGTTGGACTCCACGGCAGGTTGGTTCACGACCTGATTGGCCTCCAATTGTTACTTATGTTACGCCAGGAACTCATCAACGAGATCGACATATGGCGTTCTATCCAACATCCCCATATCGCCGCCTTCTTCCGTGCATGCATAGACTCTCACCCGCCCTTGCTTGTCTCCGAGCTTTACAGGTTTGGCAATGCCATTTTGTATTTATCACAATTTCCCGACGCGAACCGTGTGAAAATGGTATTGTGATCACGTTCTCGATCTGTTGTGATCAAAGTACTTACTGCATTCTCGTAGTGCTACGAAATATCGTTAGGCATGACATTTCTTCATGCGTGCAAGATTGTTCATGGCGACCTGAAACCGGTACGCATGCATGAATACTGACCACTTGTCCTCGGTAGAGTTGATGTATGAATAGGCCAACGTGCTTATTGATGACGGACACCGCGCACGGTTGACAGATTTTGGGTTATCTAGAATTAAAACCACCTTGACGACTCAAACAATGGAGGACGCCAATGAAGTGGGAGTGAGATTACCGGGCACAAAAGTATACATGGCCCCAGAGAGGTTGCGTCGGGGTACGATGAATTATAGTACCGATGTCTACGCATTCGCCATGAGTGCTTTCCAAGTTCGTGCAACCCAACCCGAACGACTGTTATTTTGTCCTGATGTCCTGATATCTTTGCACACAGATTTTTACAGGAGAAGCACCCTTCCAACACTTGCCTGAGGAAGACATTCGTCAAGTGGTCACTGTTGACTGTGAGCGCCCGGAAAGGCCGGAGGAAGAAGAGTTTGTCGAAAGAGGGCTGTCTGACACCATCTGGAGTCTGCTGGAGCGCTGCTGGGCGGATGTTCGAAAACTTCGGCCCGGCTTTGAAGAAATCTCAAAGTGTCTGGAACTGGTTCATCTCAGCTCCACTCCACAGCAGCAAACGCTAGGGCCGTCTACTACAAGTTCCACGCCAGCAGGTGAGACAAACTGCGTATTGTAACGCGACATTCTCACTTGATAATTAGATATTCGGAAGCCTGCGCAAAGTCTTACTCAACTTCAGTTACCAGTTGATCATGGTGACCAAATAGAGGTGTCCGGCAAATCCTCTTCTCCCTCACTTCGCTCATCTATATCTATACTACCCTCTATACCCTCCGAACTTGACCTTGGTTTGCCATTTGAAATCCCGGGGACAGATATTACTATTTCTGCGGCAGACTTCCATGTGGATCGTGCACCGGGATTTGAAGGCCCTGCCAATACGCCCAATCCCACCGGTTCCGTGAATAAAAGAATTGACATGGAAACGATACATTCAACACCATCCGTCTCTATATTACCCGATCTTGACCTTGGTTTGCCATTTGAAATCCCGGGGACAGATGTTACTGTTTCTGCGGCAGACTTCCATGTGGATCGTGCACCGGGATTTGAAGGCCCCGCTAATATGCACAAACTCACCAGTTCCGTGAGTAAAAGCCTGAGGGCAGAGAAATCAACGACAGCTAGCACACGCGACCGTTCCAGCCGGATAAAAAGCCTCAGTTGGAAATCTCAAAAGACATCGAGCATGTTTCATTCCCTGTTCCAGTCGTTTCTCGACTGACCTAACTTTAGGTGCGCGGGGAGTCAAGGATGACGGGATTAATACATGTCGGTGACGCTCGTTTTGATTTATGATTTATGATTGTGACGCAAGTTTTTCAAGCAAAACTCGTCACTAAATCATCTCAACGGACCAAGCCGCGACTTCAAAGTCTCGCCATGCGACTGAACAATGATATTGAGAAGATTCGGCGACGCCCAAGGACAGAGCATCGCTGCAAGATGGTTGTAGTTGGTGACGGCGGCGTCGGAAAGGTGAGCTTGCAATGCGGATCTCCGCCACACCGTGTCAATGTTCCTTCTATTCTAGACATGTCTACTTGTATCATTTTCTAAAGGCTGTTTCCCCGAGGTAATTTTTGTCCCTTTCCTCACCTTTTTTGGGGGCTAATAATTAAACCAGGTATATGTTCCAACAGTGTTTGAGAACTATGTTGCGGACGTGGAAATTGTTGGACATCGCGTTGAAGTTGCCTTGTGGGATACTGCAGGTCAAGAGGACTATGACCGATTACGACCCCTAAGTTATCCTGATTCACACGTCGTCCTCATTTGCTTTGCTATCGACTCGCCGGACAGCCTCGATTGTGTCCAAGAGAAGGTGCGCCTGTCATTTACTTTGCTTTGGGATTTTATAGGCTTCAATTTCCTATGTCGCATTTCCAGTGGCTGCCAGAAGTTATGCATTTCTGTCGGCAAGTACCCTTTATATTGGTTGGCCTCAAAAAGGATTTGCGAAAGGACTCGAGGACCATCGAATCGCTAAGTCGATGCAAACAAAAACCCGTCTCGCCGGAGCAAGTAAGTATAACACACTTCGCATGCAACAGTTTAGCCTGACTGTTAATTAACAGGCCGAGAGATTAGCTACGAAAACTGGAGCAGTGTGCTACATGGAGTGTAGTGCACGTACGAATGAGGGTTTACGAGAGTTGTTTCGGACGGCGACTACGGTTGGGCTGGGTAGTATGCTGAAAGATAAGGAGAAACAGAAGACGGGATGTATTGTGGCATGACAACCACCATATGATTGTACTTAGGCTGACTTACATGATTCTTCGAATCACAGCGAATTTCAAAAACCTGAGGCACCTTACAAAGGCTTCTGCCTGTATGGAAACTGTGAATGATCAGCTAGTTTTTGAATGTGCCATGTCAAGTCTGATGTGGCATGGCATCAAGACCCAGGACATAATTCCGAGTGAAGTCTATAATTTTTTTTCTTTCAAACCCTGGGCATCAGCAAAACATGGGTAATCTTAGTTCGTCTTACTATGTTCTTAATTTGGCTTTGTGGTGAGTTAAGACAGATTAAGACAAATTAAAACACATAAATCAATTTACAGCCATTTTTAGTGAGCTTGACACTTTTTGAAATTTCTTGATCAATTGAAACAATATGGACTTAGTGAAAATTTCTGTGCTCTACTTAGTATCTCATGAAATACTGCATGGATTAACATGGTTATGGAGGGAAAGTTGTACTATGTCTTAAGGGCTATCTACTGCTGTAATTACATTTGGACAATATTTAGTGTTTGGTGACTTGTGGATGAAACAAAAGGTAAACCAGTACTTTTTGACACCCAAAATGATATTGGCATCAAATGAGCTCCTATGAAAAAGATTGTAGGGAGAAAATTGTTCATTTTTTCAAAGGCTAAAAGTACATATACCGTGTTTTTCTTTGTTTTTGTCCTTTGAGGCAATATTTCATCTACACTATGATTGTGTGCATTAGGTATGAATTGCCACAAGAATTATTATTATGGGCTCAAAAGACAAAAATAAAGAAAAGCATGGTATACGTTCTTTTAGCCCTTGAAAAAATGAACAATTTTCTCCCTACAATCTTTTTCATAGGAGCTCATTTGATGCCATAATTTGACAATATCATTTTGGGTGTCAAAAAGTACTGGTTTACCTTTTGTTTCATCCACAAGTCACCAAACACTAAATATTGTCCAAATGTAATTACAGCAGTAGATAGCCCTTAAGACATAGTACAACTTTCCCTCCATAACCATGTTAATCCATGCAGTATTTCATGAGATACTAAGTAGAGCACAGAAATTTTCACTAAGTCCATATTGTTTCAATTGATCAAGAAATTTCAAAAAGTGTCAAGCTCACTAAAAATGGCTGTAATACTACTGTACTAATTCATTCAATTCACCACCCTGTGTGATGCATGACACTGCCAGTGAATTCAGCAATTCACCCACCTGACCTTCCCACAATAAGAGCCTAAGGATATTGGCTGATCATGTGTCTCAGCCACTATCCTTAGGCTCTAGTTTGCTTAAATCCCAACACCAGCTATAAATACTGCCAGTGTCCTTAGTACTATAGTTACTAATGTCCTATATACAGTAATAACCAGTTCAGGAACATCAGGGTTGCCATGGCCCCACCCATCACTTACTGGCACACATGCTCGTCATTGTTGACAATGAGCTCAACTAATTCTCCAACCTGCCATCTTTTCTTGCAGATTTTTTTACATATCATAGATATTATCTTATAAATACTGTATATAAATTATTGTGTTTTGCACATGACTTGGCTGTGTCAGCTTTTGAGATAAGGTTGGCGTCATGCAGATGCATCCAACCCCACATGGCAAAGCATTACATTTCAGAGATAGCCATAAAACATTTTCTGTGAGCATTTTTTAAGAAATCGGAAACCATGAAGTTTTTGGGAAAGGAAAACAGACAAACTTGATGGTTTTCAATTATCTGAAAAGTGTCTGGATGCTGAGCCTTATGATATTCAACATTCATCCCTGCCAAACAGAAGCACAGCAGAGCTTTAATGGTCTGCTGTTGCTGCACCAAAGCTCTGTATCGGAGCTTTAAATGTGAGTTGTCACTTGTGACACTCATCACGTTGATGCGCAGGTGGGGGTAGTAAGAAGGGAATCTAACTAGGAACTGCTAAGAAAGGTGCGAGGAAGTTTCGGAAAGCCTACTCTGGGATAGAAAAGGAAAGAGAAGAAATAGAAAGGTGTGAGACACTCAATATAAATGCTGCGATAAAAGTCGAAGTGGTGCGATAAAAATAAGAGAGTTGCGATAAAAATCGAAGAGGTGCGATAAAAATAAGAAAGTCGCAGTGAAATGGAAGGGTCGGACAGTGAGAGAAGGTAATATAAAGCGAAGGGACTGGGTCTAGGACTAAGGATAGGCTCTGAGACGAAGGGGGAAGGACGGTGTATCTGGATTGTCTGGGGGTTCTCTGGGATCTCTGTCTAGTGGCTCATACATGCAGGTATATAAGCTGTAAGAACAAAGGAAGAGGGATGAAAGAGTATACTATATGGGGATATCAGAGAGAGGGGCATATGTATCATAAAGGAAGAGTATAGGGGACAATGCATAAGAAAGTAGAACAAAGAAAACAAAGGAAATATTTCGAAATGCGATAACTAAAGAACTCTGAAGTCGCAGACAATCGCAATAGTCGCGACTTGATCGCAAGGTCGAAGAGTGTCGGATTGATGTGAATCGCATAGAATCGTGAGATATATCAAATCGGAGGCCAGGATCATACGGTGCGTATCAACGTGGGGTTGGATGCATCTGCATGACGCCAACCTTATCTTTGAAGGCCCTGCAATGCAATGGCCATATGTTATGGATCGCTAGATCAGCGGGCTCCAGCAACAACCAACTAAACTGAGTCGAGATCAGACCAGAGGAAACACAAGGAATAAAGTGTATTCATGGTCAACTACTACTATACAACCAGTAGCAGCCCAGGGGAGGGGGGAAGGCTAGGTAAGCGAACCAGGGGGTGGAAACCAGACTAAACGTGAGGAAAGGGAAGGGAAAAAGAGGAACAGTTCGAAGATGAAGGTTTAAGTAGTGAAGAGTTAGGGAAATGCCATGAAGACAGACTACCGGGTCTGTAGGTATAAATCGAGAGAGATGTAAGAACAATAAAGCTGTCCTGAGGATACAGCATTTCCACCAGTGTTTCAAGGAGTGATTGCAAGGAAATGGTTCGGAGCAATCAAGGGTCCAGACCCTGCGCCTCATGGTTGCCTCATGGTAAGGAGGTGAAACAATCCATGAGTGGATGTGTCAGTGAGCACATGATGAACATGAGGCAGCCATGTGGATGTCATGTGGTTGAGTTCCTAGCTTGGGAATGATGAGATTGGTTCGTCTTCCTAATGGTTTGCATTGGCAGTGGATGCCTGGCCAATAGCAGCATACGACTAGGAGTATGTGCATGCAGGATTGGGATAGAAAGGTGAATGTGATACTTCATCATTGGAGGCAGGGGAGAAGGTGAATCACTGAATAGGGAAGGGAAGAACCATGCAATGAACACTGGTAATCATACACCAGCAACTGTGGTTCCTGCAGTACGATAAGCAAGGGTGCTTCATATAACCCTTCTTGGCTGCAGGGTACTGGATGACTGGGATGTCGACTGGGTATGGATATTCTTGACCAGTGGACTGGTACACAAAGGTAATGAAACATGTCGGGATGCAAGTCCTTGTGGAGCATCAAGGGGGCTTGTCATACATGCGAGTTCGGGTTGCTAGCTGAGCACCGGCGGTCAGTTGATGAGAAGAAAGGCGAATGAATGTAGAGGTGACGTGTGAAGAAGAACAAGATGGTTGGCCAAGATAGGTCCAAGGAGTCATCGGTTGTCAGCAACTATGATGGATCCGATGTCTGAGTCATTGTGGGGAGGTTGCATTATCCGAATATAGGTTGCATAGATGTAGATGCCCACAAGGGTGGAGATGCCAATAGAACATATCACAATCGTGGCAATGAGCTGGGCGTCAAAGGTAACCATGAGGATCAGGATGATGTGTCAGTCTTCTTCAGATTGGGAAAGTCGATCAGTCATCAGGCACAAGGCTATTCATTCGTCTGTGATAGGCACAAGGAACCGTGTAGATGAATTGTGAAAGAACAATAACAATGTCATGAGCATATGGGTATGGACATATGATCGGTCGGCGGAGAACCAGAGTATTCCGATTGCTGGGTATGATCGGTGGTTGGGTCATGGAGTATTCTTGTCTCCGGGTATGCACATCGGTCATGGGTTGTGACAAGAACGGAATGGTCAGGTTCGGATTGTATCGTCTTTAGGTTCCTTCAGCTCCTGGTTGTGCATGAATGGTTATGCACCATCAAATCATCCAATGAGGACATGGGGTCAACCTAAGAGTTCGGTAACAAGGTATCGTCCAATCAGAGCGTGGGACTTGGCACATCTTCGTGGGAATGTATGGGTGTCACGTGCTGTCAAAGCAAAAGACAGGGGCAAAAAGGTGAAAATTGTAACACCATATCTCACTCCTTCCTCAATGAAATGACTAGCAGTTGAAAATCTGAGCTCCCAAAGACATTTTGGAGATGTTGTGTATATGTAGGTGGCCTAAACATGAGATTTAAAAATCTTGATTTTTCCGAGCAGGTAGCTTCATCAGATCATTCTGATGGATGCTAGGAACTGTAGATGATAATGAAAAGGTGTGTATTTGCCAGATTACATATAATTCTAGGTACTAATGTAGTTCCTATGTTATGGAGGCTGGTAATTCACCATATTGGTGTTGAAGAACACAAATGTCTGTCACCCACCACTACTACCCCATTTCCAACTGCTACCACCCACATCCCACCCCAAAGGATCAATTACACATCTGGCTGCCTATTGCTATCTGCCAACTGCCATTTACCTGCCTGGCTGATCACCCTTCCCCTCACCTTTCCTTAGGAAAGCCTGTTGTGCACAGCCAAGTCATTTTGCATCCTCTAGGATTATTCTAGCATCTATACTTGCATGCAAATGATAACAAATGGGCTTTGTCCATGCTATAATCTACATAGGCCAGCCAAGATGTATTGTAGCAATAATTACAAATGCATCAATCATGCAACTTAGTTGTTTATCACCTAAATTCAGTTGAACTTCAATGACCATCAATGATGGGCCAAGGAAAGGCCATTTTGGAGCCTGTCCATTGGATTTTCATCATTTGCCTCAATACTGCCCTGTCCCATGAAATGTATACTGGTGTTAGTCTGCACTCTGTGCAATGGATCCTCCATCATTTAAACCAAACTGGTCAGATCATGCATCCAAAGGATTACAAAGGTCAACCTTGCCCTGCTCTGTGTGACTCTGACATTGAGGTTTGTCATTATTGATACACTGACCTTTACAGTGATTACACACATTTCTAGCATATCTACAAGACTGTAAATAAGACACCTGACATCTACCTTGACGAATTGTGCTTGGAGCTGGAGATCAGATGTGGGACCTCAGTCTCACTTCATACAATTTGGAGGAACATCAGGAAAGGAGGTTACATGTTGAAGAAGGTACATTTTTACTGTACTGTGGTTATGCTGATATTCACCCATTATAGCTGACTCCAGTTGCAATAGAGCGAAGCATTGAGCTGAGAAGTAACTTTGTGGCACATATTGGAACCTACCAGGCAGAGCAATTGGTTTGTGTTGATGAGAGTTCCATTGATCACCATTCAGCATTTCAGGGCCACACTTGGGCAATTTGTGGTAAAAGAGCAGGTCACTTGGCATTTTTCAAGTTCTATCATATTTTCAAATTCTTCACTGCAAATTCTTACCTGCAATAGGTACTCTGTATTCCTGGGAATGTTCCTGTATGATGGCTTTCTTTCTTGTGATATTATCAAAGGTGCTTTTTACTCTGGACTTTTCTACAAATTCCTTTCCAATCTCTTGGATCATGTGGAACCCCTCCCTGGTCAAAATTCTGTTGTTGTCATGGACAATTGTCAAATCCACAAGCATCCTGAAATCTTAGATTCCATCACATCTCAGTATGCCATCTCCTTCTGTTGTTCATACATGTACTTATGTCACTTTAGTGGCATGTGCTATAAATTTCTTCCACCCTACTCCCCCAATTATAACCCAATTGAGCTGGCATTCTCAGCCAGGAAATACTATAATGGTGACTACTTTCATCTCACATTGACAGAGCTTCCATATGGCAGTGTTGTATGTACCTTACTCGAGGCATTAGAAAGCATTACTCCACACTGCGGGTATGTATGATGTGACAAGTGCACATTTATTATTTCCCATGCAATTTGAGTTTTCCCACAATTTGAGTTTCCCCATGCAATTTGAGTTGCCTAGTTTTCTAAGTATGGCAACCTACAAGTGTCATTTTATTTTTTATCTATGTACTTGAATAATCTTACATAGCTTAAACTACCTTGTAGTAGGCTTGTAGCAAGCTTTATGGAATGTATTACAAGCAGCAAGCTCAAAGCTCAAGCCTTTTGTGTCAGCACATGTGATAAGTTACATATTTGAATTACTTACTGTCATGGTGATGGTCTGGACTCACCAACGATCGGATCTCCATCAAGGGACTTGCCTAAAATGAGAAAACCAAAAAAGATCCCTTGAGCTGAGGCTGCTTTATATTCCATAGAGCTTGCTACAATGTAGTTTAAGCTATGCAAGACTATTTAAATACATACATAAAAATTAAAATGAAACTTGTAGTCACATAAGGTTGCTGTACTTAGAAAACTAGGCAACTGAAATTACGCAGGGAAACTCAAATTGTGGGAAAACTCAAATTGTGTGGGAAATAATAAAAGTGCACTTGTCACATCATATATATGTGTGATATGGCATTATGCCTCATTTTTCTTTTTTCAATAAAGTTTTACATTGTGCCCCAAAATTTTGTTTTTGAGAATGAAATAGGATTAGTGAATTATAATTCATGTGAGTCAATTGAACCTCTGCCTCTCCTTTGTTTGCAACACCTCCATGGGTAGAAAGGCGGTCAAAGCACGCCAGGAGGCAGCCAAGGCCAAAGACAAGTGTCACAGACTGGTTCTTCATCAGTCCCACCGCTGGACATGGGAACCACCAATGCAGCTAAGGACACAGGACAATCTGTGGTAGACATGAAGGGCACTTCCACCAATACAGGCACCGAAAGGCCAATTTGCAAAGCCAGCAACGGTGTTCAAGAACTGTTGAAGCAAGTGCAACTCAACAAGATCAGTGAGGAGGAGGAGGAGGAGGAGGAGAACAACACCAGCACTGATGCCGACTACATTCAAACATCTAGCACTCCCTGGTATGACTCGCAGACTCCAGACAACAAGGATGACGCATACAACTCAGATGAATTGGAATATTTTTGACGAAAGTCAAGGAACCACTCTGAGCCAATGGGAGAAATCTGGCATGGCATATAGGGTTCAAAGCGATACTGAGGAGATGGTTGCGAAGATACAAGAAATAACAAAGTAACCTACTCAATATACTCGGAAAATACATTGCACTGAAGCTCGACTTTGACAGTCTCCGACAGAGTCGCAATATCCTCCTCCATGACATTCGGGCACGAATCAAGCAACAACTCGAAGTCCGCGCCACATCCCTGAACGAATTGCAGCAGACCTGTGCCTGTGACTGCCCGACAAGCCCACAACTCCAACCTCTTCAGATTGGTGAGGCGGTGCGCACACAATCGCAGTGCCTCATCTGTAATGTCCGTGCATTCCAACCTCAGGCTTTTGAGTTCGGGAAATGCGTCACCGGATAAAATGTACGGGTAGTCCCTCTCTGGGTCTGGAAACTTGGTGCAGACGAGTTCGAGGCGGTTGATCATAGATAAGCTGACTGATATTTTTTCTTCAAGGGTATCCATCAATGTCATGGCCATGGCGTCGTCCCAATGCAGTTTGAAGGGACGTCGTCCATCCAGCCGTAGGTGTGTGAGGTAATCTGCGTCAAGTTGGCGGAAAATGTCCAACCCATCTCCAGGAACGGTGACGTCAATAGAGAGAAGGCTTGGTACAAACTCGAAAAGCAACTCGGAAGGCAGGGTGGGCTCGAAGGAGTCATCGACACCTTTGAATTTGAAGTTCTCGAGAAGGGGTAGAGAAGGTAAGAACCTGACAACGTCATCGGGGGAATATCTCCAGACGGATATATTTGTATCAAGAATGATGGTCTTGACTCTGGAGAAGAGTGGAAGGGAATCGTCAGATGGAAGGGGATCGGCAGGAAGACTAATGTGGGTAAGTCGTGGTGCCGGATAAAATACCTTCCGCAACGAGAGTTCAAGATTATCAAAGCGAGATTTGAATGTGAGGTCGTGGTAAAAAATGTGGAGTCTCTCCAAAAGAGGAGCCGGTTGATTTCTACCCATTACACAGAGGAAACTCTCCGCAATTGTATATGACTGAACATTGACCTCCAATGTCCGAATACGCGCCACATATTTCCTGAGTAACTTTGCAAGGACAGTTGGATGCGTGGCATCCAGGTTGAAGGCGCGAATATCTAGAGGCAGAACACCAGACCGTAGCAGGCGTGATACTGTGTGTGGGAAATCGATATGGCCATCCTTGATTTCAAAAACGAGGTGCGTCCACGGTTGAGGTGTTCTGTTCGCAATAGATTGGAACATGTGGTTAACAGCTAAGAGCGTTGGGAGGGTCCTCAAATTGTCTTGGACAGCTAGAGTGAATATTTGACTCCATAACTCTATTGGGAGCCGAAAGGTTGTGGTCATCCTCGCCCAAGTGCGATGAGAGTAGGACACCACAAATCCCTAAAATGACCGTCAATTATCCAGAAAATCAGCATAGGGCATCTTTCTAAACTACAAACAAAATCGCTGCACCGTGGTTGTTGTTCCTGGTAGACAGCACGCGAGCAAGACAGAGTGGTTGTGGTTGGAGCCCAGCGACGGAATCTTTTTCAGGAGAAGGTAACCGAGGACGACATCCTGCTTAATATCTTCAGGGTTCAGTAACAGTTCGTGGTTCGATATTTGAGTTTGAACATTATCAAAACTTCCATATATGGTAATTTTTATGGGGTGACACAGAAACCTTGGGTGACGATTCCTTTAGTCCACATCATGAGATTGCATTGACGGTGTTGTTACTCTCGAGGACGACGTCAAGCTCTTCCGGCACTTCGAGTACATTGATGAGGTCTTTTGTGTTGGATTCTAGGTACTCTGCGTGCTGCTTTGGACACATCATGGCACCGTTCCATCCGAAGCTGGCCGGAGCGAAGTCCTGACGCCCGCACGACATCAATCGATTGCTCCAGTATATCCACAATCTGGATCAACTCAGAGGCTAAGAGAGCCACAAGATTGCAACATCTGGGCCATCCGTGACAGGTTGTACGATCTCTCGGATTATTTGCACTGACAGCTGGATGGTAGTAGTGCTGCCAAGCCGCCCGCCGGACGGGAAATGCCTGTATCTCCCCGCTCGATCACTCTCCTGCTGCTCAGAGTGCTTTTGCCAAGCTCGATAATGAGTAACAAGTTGTTCTTGTTGTCTAATCACTCTAATGACGAGGTTTTTATGCAAGAGGGATTGTCCTCGTGTCCGCGTCTTCTCCTGCGACGTGTACCAAGTCTTCAGACTAAAGTCGTCCTTGGCCACCAGCACAGATCAAGGCAGCGCCCTTCCCTCTTAGCAAGGACCGCAGTCGTGCACTCCCTGACACCACCATCCCGCGGCGCCAACCACACGCACCCTTCCTCATCCATCTCCCCCGAAGCAACGACACCGAATCCTCCTCCCAGCTCATCATTTTCAGCTCCAGTGCCAACGTCTACTACACCCTGCAGATCCCGGATCATTGGTAAAATGCGGGCGGTTATGGCGTCGAGTGTCGAAAACAACGCCATCATGGCCTGTACCGAGGCGTCTTTCACCCCAAGGAGAGTTATCATATGCGACCACATCTGGCCACATGTCAACGACGTCGTCTTCGTCCCTACTACCACTCCCACCACCTTCCATTACTTCTTTGTCTCCACCTTCAATAACGAGCACGTCGACTGTGTCCGCGAGTTATGCTCGGTAACTTGCGGGATTTGATGGCAATTGGCAGCTTTGTGGGATGCCCAGCCAATCATATGCTTGACGAACTCGCCATACCGAGAAGGGGACCGCCCACGTCGACGTTCACAGTCGCGATTACGGTCTCGTTCGCCTTGCTAAGGTGATCTCGCAGTCCACGAGATCGACATTCACCCGTATTTGAATGTATCCGCACCCAGGTGCCTACGACAGTGCCTATCGTAGTAGCCACGGTCGAGGGTCAAGGTCAGAGAGCCGGACTCCAATCGTTATTCCTGGCCAGCCCAGTTCTTCGAGTTTGCGCCATCGCCGCCGCCGTCGTCTTGTAGCCGCTCATGTTCTCGTTCACGCTCTCCGTTCAGTCATTGTGCAGGCTCCACCTGTTCAACCCTCTCATCTCGCTCGCCAAGGGTCCGACTCCGATGTCGTTCTAGACCCCTCGGTCTCAGTCTTGGCCTCGATCCCAGCAACCAATGAGTATCCCATCTAATGTTCACGGCCATCCATTCCCCCGTGCCCACATCCCGACCACCCACCGTCAAGCAACCGATATTCGCATTTCGAGATCGCCCTGTTGTAGACTATGCTCTCAGCGCATCTCCAGATCTTATAGCCTCAAGCATGACTGTTCATATCCCCCCACATGCCGGCATCGATGTCCATCATACTCTGCCCCTTTCAGGAGAGCGATACCACCACCACAGTCATTCGATGAATCCTCCAGCGGCAATAAAATTACCTCAACGACAAAAGCCCACATTTTGACGCCCAAATCCGCGCAGGACACAGAGGATCTCAATAACATCTTCGACGAACAGAAAGCAGGCGGTTGAGGATGAAATGTTTTGGCCAAGGACCTGCAACCTACGCATACTTACTACGTAAATCCTCTGGAGTTCGTCGCTTCATTTAGCATCCCAATTATTGCTTGTTATTCGAGTCTTTATCCATTCTTTATCAGTTCACTAGAAGAAGAAAAAGACGCTTCTTTCCGTTTCCGAGACATACGAACCCTTCCACGCCCCCGAGTTGTTTGGCGCACCAGGGGGGTAAAGCAAGTAGACGTCTAAACCGCTGCAGGTGAACAATACTAGTTACAAACTTTCCCCCAAACCTATCAAGAATTACGGTGGTGGAGGATTCTTAGAAGACCAACAGCCCCGCTTTCTTCATAACGCTGACCTGTACCAGATCTCTCTGACCTCCCAAAGTCAATCAGACGAAAGCTAGGAACATTGTGCGAACGAAAGACTGGCCATTCTGAGAGCGGACCTCTCTGCTGGAGAACATTACGTTCAGCGAAAGACCCATGAGTCCACCCTGCTTCGTGGAATCGAAAGAGGAGCGAGGCGCATTCGTGTCTATCATCTATATTGAGATGTTCCGCCTGAATGGGAACACCACAGTCCTCGATGAGAAGAATTGGGCTGAGATACTCCGGTAGACTTTCGTTCGTGTCCATTTCGTCATCATTTGAGTCTGGGACATAGTACCCATAGAATTGCGGTACCAGTGCTCCAACAGGAAATGGATCTAACAGTGGCCGCAACAAATTATAGCCATCCCAATGTTCATAGAAATGCGACGGGAAAGACTGATAGTTAATGGCCTCTTTCGCGAGATGCGAATCGTACTGGAGGGAGAGTTTGGCTACGACCGTGACCTTCGAGGTGAGGGGTACCTGGTATGGTGGTTGAAGATGTGAACAATATGGTGCCCACTCGGGATTTTGCCAATGCACACCCGGGAGTTTCATTTTTATGAACGGTCCTTCGAACTTCCGATAAAGGGCGGGTTCTGCCACCGTGAAACACTTTTTGATGGCATCCTCCTTGTCCTTGCCCTTTTCGCCACTCGCTTTGTTGGTGTTGGCCTCGTTGTCCGCCTCGGGAGCATTGTCACGGTGCCTAACAAGCTCTGCCGTCACACCAGGTTTGAAGATCAGTGAAGAATACGCCGAGTCAGGTTTCGAAGTTGAACTGGTTGGGGATGAATCTCCCGGGATTTTCTTTTCCAAATAGCTCGCGGCTGGTGTCAAACCGAATATCTCCACATCGTAAGCCAGCAAACCACCGTGAAGGGTCAACTCTCCACACTGCTCCATCTCCGTCAACTTCTTCCTCAAAATGTCCAATAAACATATCTCACAAAGCTTATCTGTAATGAACAAAGAACGAGGAAGCTTCCATTCAGCTTCGTACACAACCGAGTGGTTTCCTTCACCGCAACGTGCAGAAGGCCGTAGGTAGAGATGAGCTTCAGGGATGGAACTGGGAAGATCTGGCTTAGGTGGACACTCGGCAACTATGATTAGTGGTTCTCCTCCAGAGAATTTTGGTAGGAGTCCAATCGTGATGCAATACTGTTGCTTAGCTTCCTTCTCCATACGCGCTTTCTCCCGCTCAATGCTCTTTTCGGCCTCGTAAGATAATTGTAGATTGTAAGTTCGGACGACATCACGGAGTTCATTACTTGTAGTACGGTAGTGTTTGACGGAGAGGACTTTGCCAAAATCATGTACGACGAGTTTCCGGGGCAAAAGATGGTATGGAATATGCTGCTGTAGCATAGGGGCTTTCAATATAGCAGCTAACGGGTGAAGAGATGGATCCAGTTGTGAATTTTCTGACGAAGCAGATGTTTCTTCGGCTGTGGACTCCCCAGCAAATTGTTCATCTTTTGGCTCGGCTACATCGAACTTGCTCCTGTGAAATTCCGTATCGCAAATGAGGGTCCCCACATCACAAGGAAAAACCTGAAATGGCTCCTTTTCTTTGTCAGCCCATTTAATTTCGTCCTGGGCCCAATCGAGTTCGCCAATCTGTCGCACACCCGCTGCGAGCCTGCTCCCAGATGTAAATGTGACAAGGCCAAAACATTCCGGAAAACGATTCACGGAGAAGAAGTCGTATAAAGTAGCACCCCAATGCTCAATACCGTTCGAAGTCTTCTTGCCTTGAACTGGGGTAACCAGAAGATTACCACCGTTTGGATCTCGGGGCCAATGGCGAAAGATGTAGCGCTTTCTGTCATCCCATACTTTCAAGGACGGAGGTGGCTTGTGTAAGTCCAGAACTTCAGGCTGGGCCGGGTGAGATGGAGTTGGGGGTGGCGCCGCATCACCAGTGCTTCTACACATGTGGTGTTTGCGCTCGCATGAGAAGTGAACGGTATTGCACTCACTGAGGTTCTGCACCGGCATGATCTGGTGTAGCCTGAGGCACCGTGCGGGCCCTCTTTGCTCTTGGATTGTTGAGAAAGCCACGCCTCATGGATGTAGAAACTTTATGTAAAATAAACTCCAAGGAAGACAGACTTCGAGACTAATAGGAATCGTCAACCGGCAAAATCCGAGGTATAATTTGCGGACGAGGTGAACCTTGAGTTCCACGAAATCAGTCGATCGACAACGATACGAATCATACGATGAAATGTGGAGCGGAAGGTGTGTAAATGGATCTACACTGAAATGTTGATGTTTCAGCAGCTTGCGAAAGGTAGAAAACTCACCCTATGTTTGTTTCAGTCGGGACCTGAGTCGAATTTTGAGTCAGTGAATCGAAAACATTGAGTAAACCCGTAGTACCACTGGTACCGGTACATACATCGACGAGGGGAGAATTGAATCAGCCTCGAACTGTGAAGAATGAAATCACGGTGATGCAATCCCGTCCAACATTCAATGGCGTCGTGACAGGTTTCAGGCTAAACATGCGACTGGTGGCTTTTGACTGCTACAACATTTCATATAGTTCTGACGTCCTCCAAACAATTACAAATCACAGGTACGAACATGACATGGGCCAGGAACACGACCTTGACAAGTCGGCCACACACCAAACCGCCGTCTTCCTCCATTAGGCTACGCAGTTGCACGTCATTATTTTGTTGCCGTCGCCGGACAGAAGGACACACCTGCCAAGTGATTTGAAAGCACTGCCCTGAATAATTCCGGCCGCAGCCTCTCGTAACGTTTAAATAGGAGTGGAAACTGTTCATTTGTTGCCGTGCCTGCTTCGTTCGACCATCCTAGACGCTTACTACAATGATTTTCACCAACCTTTCTGTTCTGTTGTTAATACTTCAGGCTTCCGTCTCAAACGCAGTCTTCCAAGTTCGGGACGTCAATGGTAACTGGAGGTCTATGAGCTGGGAGAAGCGTTCTAAGCCAGGAGATGTTCTCAGAATCCCCTTAACGAACAATAACGATAAAAGTTATTCTGTGTGTAATCAACTTGCGCGTACAAGTACTGGAATTCCATCTGACTTATCCATGAAGGCGACAGTACAGATGGGCACACCATTGCAGAGCATACAAATGGCTGTCTCGCTCAGTCAAAACTATATTGTCGTTGAAAGTCCAGACACCATAGCGCCAACCGGGTTGTATGTCATTTTACCCTGTTTCCCTCCATATTGACATAATAATTTTTCGGCATTAAAAGTTACAATCGTACGGCCTCGACGAGTTTCAAACCTGGCAATTACTCTGCCTCTTTTTCTGGATTTAGCGGCCAACCCATAGAGGCTACATTTTTTGGAGAGTCCTGCAAGATACTAGACTTTCCTTATAATGCGTCTAGTGAGCACTTATAAACTTGAACTTGCTCATGCATTGTGATCTCAACAATAACAATATCCCCGAAGTTGCTGCCACTTCACCCTCTGTCAATGCGGACGTCTATCCTGAAGGTTGTCATGGTGTCTTGGGCTATGGCGTAGATCCAGCCCCATCAGTTCCTGCAAATGGTACCCTTTTGGGCGTCTTTCTTCCGTAAGGAATCTTCCAACTAACGCAACGTGGCGCTAATTAAGTTCTGCTCTGCTGTACAGGCCAAATATCACATCGGCACAGTGTGGCATCGAACTGAGCAGGGCCAGTGATGGCGGCGACGGGGGGATATTTACGATGGGAGGCAATGATTCATCTGCGTATAAGGATTTTCATTTATCTCAATATGTCATTAAACCTGATCATTTTCGTGCTTGATAGGTTCACCGGCAATCCAACAACCATGCTTGTCCCTTCGTCGGATACCCAACGCCCATCATGGTCGATTCCTGTAGATACCGTTTACGCTGGTAAATCTGACTCCCTAAAGGGTATTGTTTCCGGTGGTATTGCTAGCATCGACCCATATTGTAAGTATTTCTTGCTAGAGTGTGTTTCTCGACTCGTCAATTCAAACTTGATGGCAGATCCAACCATAAGCCTCCCTGCTGATGCTGTGGTACAGCTTTATTCTGAAATTGAACAAGCAGCCGTCTCGCTCAGCAATCCCGCACGTTACACCGTCCCCTGCAACTCGACGATCCAGATCGTGATGACGTTTGGTGGCAAGAATTTCACTCTCGACAAGCGTGACGCCATTACCAAGGAAAATGACACATGCTATGGCACTATCGAGGTTGCCGTAACCAATGTCTATAAGATTGGCAACCCATTTATGCGCAATGTCTATACGTATGTGTCCCTCTTTTATTCAGCGCTTTTTCGGGACCTGAGTGTTTTGAACTAGTTTTTTTGGTGCAACTTTCAATGAGACAGGCCCAACCTTTACCGTTGGTTTCGCTGACAAAGTGCAACGAAATCCCTCCAGCACAACTACCTTGAGTCCCACAAGCACTGTTCCTTCGAGCCCGACAGTTACTACTGCCTCGAGTCCTACAAATACAGCAGCTTCGAGTCCTGCTAGCATCAGTGGCTCCTCGTTTTTGACCACTCTTCTTATCGTTGCTGGCATTTCCATGTTCGTTGCCTAAGCTTTTGTTACCAAATTCATTTGTTTTCGGATTTTTTTTTTTTGGATATACATTTCGCCAAATATATGGTTCCATGGATATACAGATGCAGGGACTCATACTTATAACTTTTGTCCTGAGAAACTCCAATGCTGTACAACTGGCAAATTTGGTGTAAAATGGCACATGTGCCCTATCTGGTAAGTAAAAGGATAGTAAAACATTAAAGAATTTGCTTGAATACAATTTGCTGAAAGAGTCAATGGATAGTGAGAGCTGGTCAGAAGTCAGCTGAACCTGCCCTAAATTCAAAAACTACATAACAGCACCTGACCCAGTGAAAAAAGAAAGTCTGAATCAAGCCATGAGGTTCCCTGGCAAGTATGCTAGTATAAGCAAATGAGGGCCCCCCAGGGCTGGCAATACAATAACACTTGGAAGACAGCATGAATGATAATGGGATGAATGGTAACTAGTAGACTAAAAACCAAGAGCAATCTATATGTATAAACAGTTCTATAATGCTGATTGTTTAATGGTTGTATTGTGGTGATCACACTCAACATTTTTAAATGTTAGTGGGTTGTTGCATCACAGTTTGGCATGAAAAACAGATGCCAGACTGTTGGGATTCCAAGTGAGAAAATGGACTTTGAAGCTGGCCTGAACCTCAAGGTGTTGCTGAACTAGTGCTGCCAAAGTTCAGTTCAGCTAAGTTTCTGAACTGAACTGCAAAATTCAGTTCAGTTCAGTTCAGCCTAGGCTATGAACCCTGAACTCTTACTATATAAGGCAATTGGTTCAGTTCAGACATGAATTTGACTGAACTGAACTCTTTAAGTGGTTCAGTTCAGCCAAGAGGCCTGAACTGAACTGAACTTGGGGTTCAGTTCAGGGTTCGAACCGAGTTCGGATCAGTTCAGAACTGAACTTTGGCAGCACTATGCTGAACACTGTCAAAAAGTCCATGATAGAAGCCTGTTTCTGTAAAGGTTCCTAATATTAACCTGTTTCTGAAACTGGAACCAATCTGCAAATCAAGCCCTCAGAACCATTTTTGGAGATGTCTCTGGAACCATGAGGGCAAATGCAACATGTTAAATAAATCAACTTGCCAACATGTTCACATCAATTTGCATGCCAAATGTGAGACCTGGAGAGCCAGGAGCACCTAAAATGTTCAGTTCCCTGGAACTGTATTTGTTGCTAGTTCTGAACTGGCCAGTTCCATTTCTGATACTTTGCTGTCAAGTTGCCTTCTAACAATAATGCAGCACAGAGTGAACTCGGATAATGCTACTTGTGCTAGAGGGCTGTTGCTTTGCATGGCATAATCAACTCCCCAGAAATCTTATTTACATACATTATTGTACAAGTTCACTTTTCAGCTCTTCTTGTGCTTTTAAAGTGACTTATTTCAAGGATATGTTAATATTGTATTACAGCTGATTTGGAATGGGTGACCAAATCAACTTTTTTTTGTAACTTTTTTTTTGAGACTGGCAGCCACTGGCCAACTGTACTTTACACTAACATGCATTATATTGGCTGAACTGGAGGATCTTCCTCTCTATACTGTCAACGAGCCTTATGTGCTTCCCCAGATTCATATCCCAGCTGTCCCTGTCCCTATTCCGCTGCCAGCACCAGCACCAGCACCCCCTGTGGTCATTTGTGATGTGACATCCTTTGAACTACTTATTCAAGTCATCATGCCTGCCAAAAAAATGCATGGAAGCAGCAAGAAGAACAAGACTGATGAAGTGAAATAATTTGGACCTGTCCCACTGTCCACTGATGTCACTTGGGCAGTGTGTATTGCTGCTGTTGCCCTCAGTCTCACTTGCCAGGAGGGGCAGCTCATCATTGCATCATTCAAATGGTGTTGGTCTAAGCCTGCAAACAGCCCTTGGATCCCATTAAAAAATGAGAGTTGGGGTTGCCTCTACTCAATGCTCAACAAGATCATGACATTGAAGACTGCACCTTACATCTTTCTACATACCCAGAGCCCTAGCCCCCCTTGTACGAGCAAGCCCATGGGTTGCTAATATGCATGAGGCAGCTGGTGTGGATGAAGCAGAGCTTTCATATGATGCAGGGAGGAAAAATGTAAGTGTCTGAATGCTTTTCCAGACAACTTCTCACATTTGCACCCAGAAATGCACTGATGAAGAGATTGAAATTATAGCAGAAGCCTTGGCCAACAAGCACCCACCTGGACTGTGCAATCTTCATCCCACCACCATCTTCAGTCAAGCAACAATCACTTTGAACTTGATCACACACAACACATTGTTTGAGCCCATGTAATCAAGTCAAGTGACTCTACTTATGATAGGGCCCTGGTCAATTCCAACTTATTCAAGGTACAACATGCAATAAAGAAGAAAGCCTCACCTGCTGCAATTACCATTGAAGCCACCATTATCCCAGAACCAACAGCTCCCATTCCTGCCATTATGGAGCTGGCTGCTCCCATTGTTGCACCCAATGTTTCCACAAGTTCCTCCCACCATTGCAGTTGCTCCTGCCATTGCACCAGCTGCCCCTCAAGTTCTTTTAAATCCATACATGCAGCCAATGATAGGCATGAACCCCATGATGCCAATGCTCATTAAGAGCATGATGAACCTGATGATGAGCATGAATCCAATGATGGGTGTGAATCTGATGATGGGCATGCCTGCACAGAATGCAGTATGGGATGTTCCAGTCATCAGGCAGAATGTCCATTGGATCATCACAGCACTGGCACAACTCTCAGATCATTTGGAAGAGCCCCCATCATCACCAGTCTCAACAGATTGCAACATCACCACATGGTGCGTCAAACACAAGCTTGAGGAGTTGATTTCAGCTGGGTTGGAGCTGCTAGGGTTCAGGGTGGGTGATAACCTTGATGGCCTCACCAAGAAGAAGCATCTGGATGCTGGGATCAGGAAAATCAATGGAATCATGTCATGAAGGCATGCCATTTTGAGCAGGTTGCCTGCACACAAGCAAAGTTAGACTGATCATTGGCACTAATTTTTGCAGGGTATAGTAAGATGATGGTGAAGATGCATGCCATCTGCAATACACAGGAGAACATCATGATTGTTCCAGTAACTATACTGCTGATATGTCCTCGATTTATGCTATATCAGAGAATGAACAGTTTTTGGTGAAGGCCGGACAGCAGAACTCATGACCAGGTCAGGAGACAGATGAATGGAATTATATAAAGCACAGTCTAATTCCATTTGTCCATCTCATGTTGAGGCTCACTAACCTGCATGTTGTGTTTCGGAGGCCAGGTCAGGATGAAATTCACAGTGCTGAAGCATGTGTTGAATTCCACCTTCTCATCGCCATGCTGTCCCACTATGAAAAGGTGCTTGCAGATTTTGGGACAGCCACAGACAAGCTCAAATCTCTTTTGTTCCTTTAGCATTTGACGCATTTGCTTTGGCGAATTGCATATTCCCGCCTACTCCAATGTCATCTAAGCTTCTTGAATGCCGGTAAATACCTATCCTGTATAGTGTTGCTGAAGTCTGGTTCAGAACTGATCTGAACCCGGTTCAAACCCCAAACTGAACCCAAGGTTCAGTCTAAAGTTTAGCCAAGTGCTGAACTGGACTGTGGGTTCAGTTTGTGGTTCCAGTGAGGCACAGAGGTTCAGACCAGGTTCAAACCTGGTTCAAACTGTGAACCATAATGTCTATATGCCTACATAAATACTCATTTAGATACTCATTTTTTGTATGAAGCCACATGAACATAGGTTATGTGACCTTAAACATACATGTGAATTTGACTCAACAACAACAGCAATGAACAACAACAGCAACACAGGTAAGTAATTAGTTTATTTCTTACTTTACTGACAGCCCCTCATGGCCCATGCCCATGCCCACAAGCATGGACATGGCAGCAGCCCCACAGCAACACTAGCAGCCATCTAGTGAAGACCTGCACCATGTCCATTGACATGTGTCCGTCATTCACAAGGTAACCAGCAGCAAAAACAGCAGCACCAGCAGCAGCAAGAACAGCCCCACCATTCCCACCCCTCCTAGCTTCTTGCAACCCCAAGCCCATGTTAATTGATGTGGTGCTGTGGCTTGCAAGGAAATTTGAGGGTGAAGGAAGATGGTTCAGGGTTCAAACCCCGTCTGAACCCAGACCGGACTGCATGGAACAGTTCCATGCAGTTTAGGTTCAGGTTCATCAAAAGGCCTGAACTGAACCAGGGGTCCAGTTTTCAGTTCAGCCAAAATGGCCGAAAACTGGACCAAACTGGACTTCAGCAACACTAATCCTGTAAACCAGAGGGAAATGGCAATGAGGATGAGGAATTACAATGTCATCAAGGAATTTTGTGATGATCCGTTTGCAAGTCTCACCACTTTCTGCTCTCCACACTATTTCCGTATTTGCCATCAGTTCTCAGGATGACATTAGCATCAACCTTATCGCTATGAGAAATCTCCATAACACTGCAGTACCGGTGGAACCATGGGAGGTCACCATGTCAAAACTTGGAAATGACCCCACCTCCGCACAACCCTTCGATATGCAGGTTGTGATGAACTTGATCAAGGAGAAAGTGGCAGCCTGAACAGCTCCAACACACTGGCAGCTGATTAATGGCTGTCCGGCAAAAACTACATGGCAACTACACATTGTGAAGCCGGCTTGGCTGCACTTATGGACATATGCAAGCAGCCCTTGGGCCAACACATCAACACCAAATTCCATCAAGTGTCATCGACATCATCAAGGTAACTTATCATTTCTCACACTCAATCTTGGTTGCTAATATACATTTCAAGAAATGCAATTGTTTGGTTATTGCAGTGTCTAAGTGCACCTGTCCCACATGTTGGGACCTCCTCGCTGTCCTTGGAGTTCAAACAGCTGAGTTTCAAGTCTGAGGATGGCACAATGCACTTTTGTCTATCTTGCTACCACCCATACTTCTGCAAGAACCCCTTGATAATATGATCAAGAAGCACCGACAGTGCTTGAAAGCTGAATGCATCAGAATGATGGATAAACTTCCCAAGCAGACAGCACATGGTCAAAACTTGTTGATTCAAAGTGATTCCAGAATAAGCACTGCTAGCAAAAGCAGTGATTCAGTGTTCACTGCAACATTTTCAGGTGTTGTACCTGATATGTAGATATTATTGCAAGTGTTCAAAATGTTGTTCCCACTGGCAGTGAATTCACCTTTGTTATGATCAATTTAGATATTATATTTCTGCGTGAACCAACCTGGAGAGTCCATAGCATATTTGGATATTAGTAAATCATTCACCATTGTATTGTATCAGATCAAAAATATTTTCATTTCATTTCATCTAATTTTAGGTCTTGGACAACATTTTGTCCTACCTGACACCCACCCACCCACTACCCACCTGCCTACCACCTGCCATCATGGTTGATGAATTAGCTATAAACTTTGTGCCAAATGATCCAATGGATTAGAAATGACATTATAGTGACAATATTAACAATTTGGCTGAGCTTGGAATCCTAGGAATCAGTGGCTCAGTGTAAAGTGCTCAAGGGGCTTGCCACTCCTTTGATCTGTGACTCCTCAGGATGGGTGAGGCCAAATGTGAAGAGTTCTGATTGATGATTGAGTGAAGTTCTTGAGTTACAAAAAATAATTTACAAGGTAGCTCCAGAAAGTTTTCAAGATAATTGGCTCTAAACACTGGAGTTAAACCACCAAATCCAATATGATGCTACATACTCAATCATTAAAGGTGTATTGACTGCGACAAATGGTGATGGCCAATATGCAATGTTGTTTGTTCAAGTTTGGCCAAAACAAAACAAAATGTATTGGAGAGTTTTTCACACTGAATTCACTGATATTCCCAAAAACACTTCCATTGAGAAATAAATGCACATTGGAGGAGGAATCTCCAGAGCTCAGAGGAGAAGACTCAGAAGGAGTCACAGCTGGGAGGGGAAGCTGGAGAAAACCTCTATTGCTGACTAAGCTACTACAGGAAAAGGAAACTACTAGCTAAAGGTCCTCAGGGCCCTAGGGCTAGCAGCAACTGCTGCAACATGTCATGGATTCTTTCAGGATGGTGAGAGTTGAAAATAACCATGACATCTGACACCATATCATGTTCAATATCACAAATGAATGGCAAGTGTTCTATCATAACTTACTTATTTCTTGACTTGAAATAAAAACCATTGGATACAGGTCTGTGTGGCAGAATTGTGCAAAACTGCCAATTCCATAGATATCAAAGTACACATTCCAAGGCTCCTTCTGACTGTGGCAAAAAAATACAAAGCAAACTACAACCCCAGTGTTATTAACTGATATCTATGTCTAGGCATTGGCACAGGTTACCCACGGGGTTTTTTTTGGCAACCTGTACCTGACCCAGCAAATACCTGTACCTGCAGCTTTACCCCCGGGTTATGTGCTAAAATATATATTATTTAATATATAAACTACAATTATTTAATTATTTAATTAATTGGGGGGTGGGGTGGGGGGGAGGCGGAGAGAGAGATGGGAGGGGGTGGGAGAGGGGGAGGGAAGAGTGGGAGAGAGGGGAGAGTGGGAGAGGGGGAGAGTGGAAGAAGGGGAGGGGACAGCAGGAGAGGGAGAGGGGGGGGGAGACAGGATGGTGGTGGCCATGGCCTTGTCCTCGTCCTTGTCCCTGTTGTTGTTGTCCCCATCTTTGTCATCCTTGTCCTTGTCCTTGTCGTTGCTGTGGTGGTGGTGGTGGTGGTGGTGGTGGGTCCTCATCCATGGTCCTCGTCCTTGTTGTCTTCATGTCGTGTGTGATGCCTGCCACCCGTCATAATCGTCCTTGTTGGTGCGTGTGGTGTTGTCAGTGCTGGTGACGTGTGGGTTGGTGGGTTTTCTCTGAGCCAAAGACGCATGACTGTGTTTGTTGAGGTGTGACCTCATGACAAAATAAGTCACATGGTCCGTGTGCCATTTCACTCCTATATAAGGGGGCTTGAAATCCCATTACGATCCCCTCAAATAAATTATATTGTAGTAGTTAATTAATATTAGTAATAATAATATATTATTTTAGAGCATACCATACCCATCAGCAACCTGCCATACCTGCAGTGTCGGGTACGGGTTAGCTGCAGGTTTCATTTTGTAACCCGTACCTGTACCCATGGAACCTGCAGGTCCTGTGCAGGTTTGAAACCTGTGCATATGCCTATCTATATCTACACTTACTAAGTCAAATGGCTGAGACCAATCCCAATGATGCAGAGTTGGCAACCCTCTTCTGAGAAGGGAATGGGAGGAAGAGAGAAGGAGAAGGAGAAGGAGAGGTTCTAAAGTGGAGATGACTGATTTGGTGAAGGAGAGTCTGATGGGGAGAGTATGAAGAAGAAGCTGCATGAGGGTGATGCAATACAGATGGAGGACATATCAAACCACCATTCAGGATCCAGGAGGTTGAAGAGATGATGAGAAGAGCTGCCCACAGATGAAATACCAATCAAGAGGGAAAAATGAATGGTTGAGACACAGGTGCTCACCAGGGAACAGGTATGCTAGCCCATCTCTTCAACAAACTATTACTTGATGTTGGGACATTTAGTGTTGCCAGTGTTGCTTCAACTGATGGCTAAACCAGGTTTGCCAGAAAGGGGCCAGGACAGCATGCACTCAATGCAATTGGTTCAAGGCAAATTTATGTGGGATGGTAAACAGAGGATGCCAGCTGGATCAACCCAAAAGACATCAAGACCAGCAAACCTCAGGAAGAAATACTGATGAACTCGCACCTTGTTGAGGACTCACCATGCAGTGTTGACTCTCATGGGCAAATGTGGATGAGTCCCAGCAATACTCTCAAGGGACTATTTTGGTATTTCAATTCTGATGACCTGGTTTTGAAGACATGGGCCACATGAATCCATGTAAGCTTAGAATCCACCCCTGATAGGTATGACACCTAATGTTTTTAGGTCATGAAAGTAGTGCAAGGAGTAGTCAATGAAGACTACAAGAATTCAGATGACAATGACATGGAGGAGAATGTCTCTGGTTTGGACATATGGATAGACAAAATGCATGTTTACGGTGACATTGTCCAAGTACATGACTTGCAATTCACTGCTAGATCTACTGACAATCTTATACTATATAGCTAATTATGAGCCTTCTAAATATTCAACAGGCACCATACATCAATGTTTCAGGAGCTGCATTTAACAGACAAGACAGTGCATTTGATGTCAATGTGGTCATGGTGCAGTTTACAAAAGCCAATGACAGCTTTCAATACTTCTTATCCATGCCCACTTCAATGAAGTCAGGTACAAAAAAAAGAAACCAGTTCCTTTGAACAACACATATGTAGCTGTTGAGGGGTCTCTTTTCAGTTTGACAGAGCTCTGAGCATGCATGCATCTTCTGTCTTTCATATTATGGTGGACAATATTAATTTTCTCAGAAAGGGAGTACTTCCTACAAGTAGTTTTACAGTGGCACAAGATATCTTGTGTCATTTAATATTTGTCTGGTGCTTATATTTTCATAGAGGTTCCTTCTGTGCCAGAGTTATTGAGGTTGAAGTATAGTTTTGAGTCCATGCTGACTATGTCTCCCACCATGGCCACTACCCACACCACTGCTTCTCTGACACCAACTCCCATGCCCAAATCACCTAGAAAGGGTACCAAATGGTCATGGCAGGGATAAATATGCATAATGTTTTTTTATGTCAGACTGAACAATTTTTACTTCATGACAATTCAGAATAATGTAATTGATTCATGCTTCAGCTATGTGTGATTATGTAAATGTTTGTTGGGCAATAACTATTTGTTATTTAATTTGTACATGGACCCATGCATAGCATGGGTTGCTGCTAGTTCTACTATTTCAAGCAACTTAGCTCTATGCTTCCATTCACAGTGGTTTTAGTTTGTTGACAGTAGCCATATATTCTAGAGAACAAGCTAGACATTCAAATTATTCTAACATTACATTTAGTGTATTGCACGGGTACGGGTAAACCCGCGGGTTTTTCCACGGGTACGGGTACGGATTCCTGGACCTGCCAGCTTTTTTTTAAGCCCTGGATCGTCCAAAACGGTCAAGTATTGAGCTAGATATGATCAAAATACCTTATTGGAGTATTTTGAGCATATCTAGCTCAATACTTGACTGTTTTGGACGATCCGGGGCTTAAAATGACGGGTAAAACCCGTGGGTTTTGTACCCACGGGTACAACGGGTGTGGGTATGGGTACAGCCAAAAATACCCGGGGGTTACCTGTGCAATACACTTATCACATTTGCCCACCATATAACTCCAAACATTTACCACTGCTTCAAGCTTTTATCATTGCCCAACAGTTTGTGATCAGTTTCTTCAAGATCATACCTATATCTCCTATGGTTCCTTTGCTAAGTCATGTTATCTTAGCTTTACAATTGGTTTGACCAATCCTTATTGCCTGCACTATATGTCCTCAATATTATTGTGCACCTTGTTCTTTTTCAGCTTTGCCACTCCAAGATCAATGAATGGATGACATATCTGAGCTCAACAGTAACTGCAAAATTTGTTTATGTGTTTGAAGGCTTGCCTGAACCACAATTTGCTGCATGGTGTCAGAGAAATTGAACAATTTCTAGAGTTACTCATTACTCAGCCAGGTTAAGTTAGCATGAATTTTTGGGTTTCAAACCAGTCACTGTTGATTAAACATATCATAAAGATCATTCAGTCTGTTGTGTTCTTTGTTGGTTGAACTTGACGTTACTTTGAGTGAAACAGGAACAGTCAACATTGGCAATATTCATTGAGACTAATACAAATAATACATGACATAATATCTGGAAGCTCATTAAAGCAATTGAAACCACAGCCAATATCAAGCAGTGGGCTGAATTGCAACCTCATGGACATATGTCAAGTTCAGGGAGGTGGTACAGGGTCTTGTTCTTCTCACTAACTAGAATCTTTCCAGAACCCATCACATATGAATCAAGTATTCACTCCCAGTCTGTGGAGGAGAGCCAACACCAGTGTTGGTCCACTTATGGAATGCAAGAGCATCCTTAATTCTCACCCCATAATTACTGGTAAACAAGACTCACCACCCACAATCTCCTTTCCTTTCCCAGAGGTTGTTACAGGTTCAGAGGTGTGTGCCGCAAAGTGACATTTACACTGACCAATTTCACTGATCAGTTCTTACATCAAGGATCTAATGCCAATAACAGTGATGCATTGCCTACACATACAACATCAAACACTGCTGACAAGGTTATATAAATCAACGTATGCAATTGGGTTGACATTGGAGGTTTTTGGAGAGTCAATGAATGTTCTAATAAATAATATTCAGCGTGATTCATAACAAGACTCCATTAGCATCACTTATCCCCACCCTCACCCTCAGACAATTCTGATCCCCAGGTCAGTCAACTTCAAACTGGTTTCTAACAATCCTTACCTTTAGACATCTTGGAATTCAAATTCTTGTCTAGAAGCAAAGATGGATGGTTGGCTAAGTTTGTGAGTGAATTATACATTATAGGTTATAAGCTAGCCATTACCTTGTGGGGTATAGTCACTAGTCATGCAAAGATAAATGGTTGGCTAAGTTCAGTATACTACAGTGTGTCTCTCAATTCATAACTCATCCCGCAAAGGTTCTGCTAATAAGGATGGGTTTGAAGCAGCTGACATGCAAAGATAAACAGTCAGTTAAGTTCACCAAGACTCATTCTGTTTAAAAGCTTACTAGTCAACATTCATCCTTGAGGCATCTGTTGATCACATTATTGTTCAGGCAAGAACAGCTTGCTAGCTCTTGAATTCATTGTAATGTTAACTCACCCTTTGCCCTTGGTTTTATGATGGTTTTGCAGGTCTGGTCTTTGATTGCCTTGGTCAGACAGTTGAGCTTCAAAGCATGTACTGATCTGTGAGTGATTCTCGATGTTTGAGTGGAATGGCAGGCAATTCATCAGCATCAACATTGTGATATTCATCATCCCCAACACTGCATAGACACAACTGAGTTGAAGTCAAGCTAAGGGCCTGGAACCACTGTTATTTGGTTATCTAATTCTCATTCATTATGAAGCCAACTCACCATGACAAGGTGTGTTACCACCTCATGTACCTCTTGGCAAACAGCTGCCATCTTTTTCCGCTGACTATGAGCTCCTCAATAGAAAGAAAGCAGGTTGCTCTCAATGGTTGCAACCAAGAAAGTGATCATCAGTTGTTCCCACTCCAATCATTGAGCTTTGTGCAAGGCAGCCATCAATTCTTCTCTGTCTGGTAATTGGAGACTCATGGGATCTGCTACCTGCACTTCCTCCAACTGATCAGCCCACTTGTAGCTTGGACCCCCCCACTTTTTGGCCAAAATTCATCAACCATCCTATCTGATATTATTGAATGCAATGTTTGACACAAAATATTTGTGGCTGGCTCCTCATTGAACAACCTCCTGTGGTACATTTATGCTGCAAGATATTCTTGAATGGCATAATGAGTGACGAGGAGAAGCTGTTTGCTGAAGGATTTCTTGTCAATCTTCACCCAGAGCCAAGCAGTCTGGAGAAGAAGTTGACCACCAGGCAGAATTGACAATGCAGCCTTGTGGTCATCTGATGGTTTGTTAATGTAGGTGGCCATGGCAGTGATGACCTTGGCTGCAACATCTTTCAGTTGTTGTCCTGGCTGAAGCAGCCCATGCAAGGCATCAGTCAGCCAATGAACTCTTCTTGAAATGACTTTTCCCATTGACATGGGCAAGGCGTTGCCCTCACTGTCATTGCTCTGTGGGTTGTCATCTAACTTCACCTCTTCAATATCATCCCAACTGACTTCAAAAAATGTCAACAGTTCATTACTTTTAGTCACTGCTTAACCCAATGTGATGTGTCCACCAAGTACTCTTCCATTCATATCATCAGATTGCAATTGATGATAAACAAGCCCATGACCTGGATATTGAAATACCATTATCCACACAAACATCAGGAGGACGTTCAGGATATTAAGCATCATTGCAGAAGATGAGTCATCCATATCATGAGTGTGAGTTATGTATCATTTATAGAATGTGAACAGTTCAATACCATGGGAAATTTGTTGGATATCATGTCTGGTCAGTAACCAAGCTGAACATAGTTGACCACCTATCTTTGCATCACTCAGCAAATATAGATGACATACTATGTTTGACTAGTATTAACCAAGCCAAACTTAGTTGACCACCTATCTTTGCATCACTACAAACTCAAACTTATCTCACTAATAATTTTCTTCACCACACTCAACCACACTACTAAGAATGGGACCACCAATGGCATGAGGAAGGGCAAAAGCCCTATGTTTACCTATGATGCTGGCTGCATCAGGTACTGCACTTTTGACTGAAAGTTCCTTTTGACTTGGTTGATTATTTCTTGGTTTGAATTCTTTGCTGCCGATGACAAAGACTGTTTAACAAAGTTCAAAACCTTGACCACATACTCAGTATAAGTCTCCAGGAATTGATCACTGCCTCCCATGCATTCCCAGTCATCTGCGATGTGCACAGTGAACATTCCATCAATACTTTCAATTATTTCACTTGTCAGTGCAACTGGCTGCTCATCCAACTCCTCAAATGCTCATTTTCTGATGGCTTGTAGCTGTTTATAGGCCTTCAATCTCAGAACAATATTCCCATTCTCCTGCCTGAAACCCAAGTGAATGAATTTCTTCACTTGATGGGAAGTCTCCAGGTGGAAAGCAGAATAAAAGAAATTTCACTAGCTGCCTCATGAGCTGTGTCAACAGCTTATATATTTATAACATTAGTGTATTATTACCAATATCTCATCATTAGGACAGACTCACCCCACCAAACTTGCCTCAAAAAATTCTATTTGCCCATTCCAACCTAATGTGTGGCATAGTAATATGGCTCACCCAGCCCAACAAAAGTCGTGTAGAACTCCATTGTGTCCTTATTGACATGTAGGTCTTTGTACATGCTGTTCCCTTGGACAGATTTGATGGCTTCATGTAGGGCATCATCATATTCTGATGGACCCAATCACTTCACCTCAACAACCTGCTTGAATTTGCATAAGAGTTTTTCTTTGGCAGTCTCTCAATACACATGTAAGCTTTCATTCCTTGGCAGAAAATCCATTAAAACTGTTATGGTACTTGCCTTGCTTTTCTTTTTCTTTCCTTTCTTTGTCACCTGTATTATCACACGTGCCTTTCCTCTCTGCTTAGTCATTTTCTTTGACTAATCCATGCTTTTTCTCTCTGCCTAGTTGTCTCTTCTTATGCTATATGCCCTTTATTCCATTTATGTTTCCTTCATTGTTTCAAGGCACATAGCCTTCTTTTTCTCCATCTGTCTTCTTCTTTGTCTTTAGTACACAGCCTCTTTCCCTGCTTGCATATATATAGTGAGTAGTTTGCTGCTTGTACTTTCGATTCTAAAATTCATATCACCTTGCATTACCCTCCAAGTAATGCCTTCAAAAGCTAAACCTTTCAATCCAAATCCACATTGTGAAGTAAAGCTTCTCCACTTAGCTTCATTGCATTACAGTTTTAGAATCCCTTCACTGTCATCATTGCTCCTCCTTGCACTCATTCTCAAACCACTTTTGGTTCCACTCCCTGCTTTCCTACAGAACCATCTTCTCTGCAACCACCCTATTCAACACCTCCTCCTCCTGCTTCATCTTATTTGTTACCTATGGCTGACCTTGCTGCTCAAGTTCAGTTACTTACACAGCAAATCACTGTTCTTCAAAATAGTCTTAACACACACTAATGCTGATATCACTACTTTTGAGCTCTTTACCCTTTACCATGTATTCCCAGTGGGACAATGTGGAGTCTAGGTGGGTTCCACATGAATTCCATCCCAGCCAAATTGACATTTTGCCACTCAAAAATTCATTCCCACTCCAGGTTAATTCCATGTGGAATCCACACAAAAATCATTATTATGATAATAACTATAAACCAGCTATTTTTATAACCTATTTTTATTACTATATTGTAATAATTAATTGTTATTAAAGACTAAAGGGGGGATGCCCAAGTAAATATGTGATTTTTTGGCACCTTATATAAAGCTGTTTGATGTACAGACCAATTGGGAACATGTGAACATCACATGACAATCAACAAGATGTGTCAACCAAATATGACCAACAGCAATGTGAAATGCTCAACACCCAACACCCAACATCCAACACCCCAGATTGATGCCCAATGAGTCTCACAATGAGGGGAGCAGCAGGGACTAGGACATGCCCTGCTGCACTATGTATTTTTCTTTTTTTTTATATGCTTTGAATGACTACTCTGATACAGGCCAACCCCAACATCACCATGCCCACAACAAACAAGGAACAAAGCCACCACAGTGATGCAGGATGCCAACGGTGAAGGAGATGACCAAGTCCAGTGGCAATGGGAGCAGCAGGGGTGGGGCCCCACTGCATCAGTACTTTTTACATTTTTTCACATTTTTCTGTTTACTGACTAACTATGGCACTACCCAGCTCATGCCCACGCTCATCCCTGGGTCCATGCCTACATCCACACCTACATCCACACCCATGCACATGCACATGCCCACCCCAATGTCCACAACAACCAAAACCAAAAAGGGCCACAGTCTTAGATGGTGGCCGACGTGGACAACAGTGATGCAAGTGAAGACAGAGCAGATGGGAGATGCACCAGGGGTGTGGGTGGTCCACTCACACCCTACAGTGAGTTTTCTTTAAATTTATATACAATTATCTACTGACTACTGTGCTGCACTCACCCTCTAGGTAGGCTAGTACCAGAATGCAACCACAAGAGATGGGGACCACAAAGATGATGGAAACAATGAAGACTGCAAATGTGATGAGACAGGAATGGCATGGGACGATGGCATTGAGGACGACACAGATGGAGACAAAGGAGATTGAAGAGACCCCAATGGGAGGCACACTGGGCATGGGTTGTTCACCCATGCCCTTCTGTGAGCTTTCTTATATACTGACTACCCCATTGCCATTGCCCAACCCCTACATAGGTGAGTACTGAGGACAGAGACAACAAGATGGCAATGACAATGATGGGAACAGGTCCAAGGGTGACATCGAGGACTAGTGAATGTCATGGGTAACCCACAGGTGGGCTACCTGCATCCATACACGTCAAAACCCATACCCATGGCCATGGGTACAGGTTACCCACAGGTTATAACCTATATATGGATTAATATTGTTTAATATATAATAAAATACAAAATTTAATCTAATTAATTAAGAGAGGGCAGAGAGAGATGAGGAGGGAGAAGGGGAGATTGGGAGAGGGAGATGAGGGGGAGAGGGAGACGGGGGAGGGGGACAGGGTGGTGGTGGCCATGGTTGTTGTCCTCTTTGTTGTTGTCCTTGTTGTCCTCGTCCTTGTCATTGTCATTGTCCCCATCCTCGTCCTTGTCCCCATTCTCGTTGTCATCTTTGTTGTCCTCATCCTCATTGTCTTTGTCATCCTTGTCCTCATTGTCTTGGGCTTGGGACAGGGTGGTGGTGGCCATGGTTGTTGTCCTCTTTGTTGTTGTCCTTGTTGTCCTCGTCCTTGTCCCCATCCTCGTCCTTGTCCCCATCCTCGTTGTCATCTTTGTTGTCCTCATCCTCATTGTCTTTGTCATCCTTGTCCTCATTGTCTTGGGCTTGGGACAGGGTGGTGGTGGCCATGGTTGTTGTCCTCTTTGTTGTTGTCCTTGTTGTCCTCGTCCTTGTCCCCATCCTCGTCCTTGTCCCCATCCTCGTTGTCATCTTTGTTGTCCTCATCCTCATTGTCTTTGTCATCCTTGTCCTCATTGTCTTGGGCTTGGTCATCCTTGTTGTTGTCCATCCTCATCGCCCCCATAGTCCTTGTCCTGGTCCTTGTTGTGGCTGCCCTCATTGATCATCCTCGTCACCTTCATGTCGTCCATGGAAGGGGTGACGGTCTCACCGCCCGTCGTTTGTTGTGTTGGTGCTGGTGACCATGGTTGTTGGTTGTTTCAATGACACACGACCGTGTTTGTTGAGGCATGACTGACCAAATAGGTCACATGGTCCATGTATGGTCCGTGCATCATTTGAATCCTATATAAGACCGCTAGGCATATGCACGGGTCTAGACCCACAGGTTCCGTGGGTACGGGTATGGGTTACAAGATGAAACCCGCAGCTAACCTGTACCTGACACTGTGGGTATGGTGGGTTGTTGATGGGTAATTAATCACTTCAGGCTGCCACTGATCCTGAACAACTAGTTACATCTCTGCCCTAGTACTGAACCATCTACATGTTGATAAAAGCACTGGTCTGCCCTGGGCTAAAACCATTGTCCCTGGTCCGATAGGTGGGGACATCCCATTGTCCCTGGTCCAATATGTGGGATGGCCCCAGGGCCAACATTGGATGGTGTGTCTTGTCCCATGTCCCATGGGACATCCCTGACAGCAGGGGGTGTCTGGGGGTATTTGGGATGTCCCATTGCTAGGTATTGAATTGAAGACTCAGAGTGATGATAGTATCTAGTTGTAAATTTCAGGACCTTGTCATGGCCACTATAGGTAACATGGGTGCTATAGCATGGTATGAGATTGTGATATAAGAAATGATGGCAATCCGGGTAAGACAATGGTAGATGGTTCATGTATAAGATCCAGTATAAACATGAACTGTTGATCTGAATGGTGTGACAAATCCATAACCAAGGTCCATTGATGGATCCATCAAGTGAGATTTGTTAGGTTTGAAAATGATTGTCAATAAAATTAGCAACTAACTGAACTACACTAAGACATATGGGAGTAACAGAGCTGATTGTCATTTGAGACCAATGGCAGTGGACATAAAGCAGTTATTTTCACAAAAGAAGTTGGAGAAAAAGAAGCTAGACCCTAATGAGGTTGGCAAGAGCAGGAAGGTTGTGGAGGGTGTGCTATAATGTGGCTGCTGGCAAACCAATCACTTGTGCATGTGGCAGGTTGAAGCTTGTAAGAGAGTGAGTGACTAGAGCATGCATAATAGGCAAAGAGAAGTGGGGTTGTGGAACGTCCCATAAGCTTGTCTAGGACATCTTTTCAGTCTGGATGGGACATTCTTGTTAGCTTGTGGGATATCCCAACTGAGCTCTGGGACATCCCATGGTCCAAAATGGGACATCCCTTGCTCAGACTGGGATGTCCCATTGGCTGTTGGGACATCCCTGTCAAACATTGGGATGTCTCACAAGCTTGTCTGGGATATCCGTGTTAGTTTGTGGGACATCCCAAAGTCTAGATGGGATGTCCCACAGGCTTATCTGGGCCATCCCTGTTTGCTTGTGGGACATCCCTGTTAGCTGTGGGACGTCCCACGGTCTAGAGGGGATGTCCCACAAGCTTGTCTGGGATATCCCTGTTAGTTTGTGGGACATCCCTGCTAGCTTGTGGGACATCCCACAGTAATAAGATGGGATGTCCCATCCAAGCATGTGGGACATCCCAAACATGCAGTTAGCACAAGGCCTCCAACACTGTAGCTTAATGAAATGAAAAACCTAACGACATTGAATTCAAACATTGATAACTTGATACATAAAATCGTAGTGAACTGCATCCAAGCCATACTACATACTGGCAGCACTTAGCCCATGGGTGGTACATCACATCCGCGCTACGCGCTAGCAGCATTTAGCCCATGGGTCGTACATCATTTCTGTGCTACACGCCAGCAGCACTTAGCCCATGGTTGGCACCTCAGTCCGTACTATGTGCCAGTGGCACTTACTCCCTCGATTGCTCATCAATCCTTCCTGTGTACCGAAATCAATTAACCAACAAGTACATAAAACCGTAATACATACCAACAACACTCAGCCCTAACCATCGTACCAGCACACTGTACTACACCTTACGATGAGCAGCCAACCAAGGGCACCTGGCTTATCGAGTGATAAGTTGAGAGCATGCCAAGATGTTCAATGGGAAACCAAACTTACCAAGCGCAACGATGGGACCAAGCAGAGTGACACAAATGGCCACCATTGTTGGAGTGTATCACAATGGAAGTACACGTGCAAAGGGGTGTATGGTGAAGAGGAGCGGGCATAACCAATGAAGCCCACTGGCGCACTTATCCCTCAGTGCGTGGGCAAGGCAAGAACACCTCAACATCAGGTAAGTGCAGTTGCCTCGTTAAGATACATTTATACATACCTGATGTGGGGAGGCAGGCGCAACATAGGGCAAGCATGGAAGACGGTTTCGCGATGGTGGGGAGTGCTTCGATGCAAGGTCAGTGCTCTATCATTTCAACACAAAAGTTTTAACATACCCAATGCAGACGCCGATGCTACAAAGGAATGATGAGGAGAGACAGAGGACGTGAGAGGAAAAGGGGGGTGGTATGAAAGTTGGTATTAGCCGGCCTTTATATGCAATCTTCATCAAACTCCGCAGGCCCGTGTGCAGGCCCGTGCACAGCCCACTTATTCACACGCGTACTATAACAGTAACATGTATTCCGTCTTGAACATGTATTCCGTCTTGTATGTACAACTACATTTAGTAGCCATAGCCTTTGTATTTATTGTAGCCATATGCATCTCGCTCCATCTGTGTGCCTCCAAATTCATGTGTGTAGCTGACAAACTCATCATCGCTTGGGTAGGGTGTTGGGGACACTGGGTAATCCGCCTCACAAATTGCTGGCCGGCGCTGACCTGGCCTGTCATGGTTCGTCCCTGCATAAGGTCAAGATACCTGCATCTGACGACCAGGGTGTGGGGTGCAAGAAGTGAGCATCCTGGGGTGGCTGGGGCCACTAAACTGGGAAGCATCAAAGCCGGAGCCCCCTTCACAGCGATGAGTCCAGGATGGTGGGGGCTGACGTGGTCGGGGGCCACCAATCTCCTCATATGTATGTCCAAAATTTGAACTCGTATGATTCCTGCCTTGATTGGCATAGGCCCCTCCCTCATGCTGGCGAGCATGCTTTTGAGACACTGGGGGGCCATCGGACATCACATTAACAGGCAGGGAGCCAAACACAGTAGATCGATCCAATACATGGATAGATTTAGCACTGGCAGACTCAGCACGGGCAGGCTCAGCACGAACAGATTCAGTGCGGATAGACTCGGCATGGACAGACTCAGCATAGAGCTCATCACTGCTTCCATCGAAACTATGGGCTCGGCGCTGAGCATTGGCACTCTGAGCTTTTCGCTGTGTTTTATTTTTATTGATCGTTGAGGCCTGCTGGTTCCAGCCAGGTACATCTCATAACTGATGGAGACGTGTCCCCCCGACACTCAAGACAAGTGCGATGAGACCTTTCAAGGGCGCATAATCATCCATAGCAATCTCCTTTACATGCTGCATCAGCATGAGTACATACAACAAACAAAACCCATACGGGATTCCATCGCTGTTATGGATCGCTAGATCAGCGGGCTCCAGCAACAACCAACTAAACTGAGTCGAGATCAGACCAGAGGAAACACAAGGAATAAAGTGTATTCATGGTCAACAACTACTACTATACAACCAGTAGCAGCCCAGGGGAGGGGGGAAGGCTAGGTAAGCGAACCAGGGGGTGGAAACCAGACTAAACATGAGGAAAGGGAAGGGAAAAAGAGGAACAGTTCGAAGATGAAGGTTTAAATACAAAAGAAATTTAGGGTAGGGGAAATGCCATGAAAGACAGACTACCGGGTCTGTATGTACAAACTGAGAGAGATGCAAGAACAATAAGGCTGTCCTGCAGATACAGCATGTCCATCAGTGTTTCAGGTTGTGATTGCAAGGAAATGGTTCGGAGCAATCAAGGGTCCAGACCCTGCGCCTCATGGTTGCCTCATGGTAAGGAGGTGAAACAATCCATGAGTGGATGCGTCAGCAGGCACATGGTGAACATGAGGCGGCCATGTGGATGTCATGTGGCTGAGTTCCTAGTTTTGGAATGATGAGATTGGTTCGTCTTCCTAATGGTTTGCATTGGCAGTGGATGCCTGGCCAATAGCAGCATACGACTATGAGTATGTGTATGCGGGATCGGGATGGAAAGGTGAACATGATGCTTCATCATTGGAGGCAGGAGAGAAGGCGAATCACTGGATGGGGAAGAACCATGATGAGGTCAATGCAATGAACACTGGTAATCATACACCAGCAACTGTAGTTCCTGCAGTACGATAAGCAAGGGTACTTCATATAACCCTTCTTGGCTGCAGGGTACTGGATGACTGGGATGTCGATTAGGTATGGATATTCCTGACCAGTGGACTGGTACACAAAGGTGATGAAACACATCGGAATGCAGGTCTTTGTGGAGCATCAAGGGGACTTGTCATACATGCGAGTTCGGGTTGTTAGCTGAGCACCGGTGGTCAGCTGATGAGAAGAAAGGCGAATGAATGTGGAGGTGACATGTGAAGAAGAGCAAGATGTTCAGCCAAGATAGGTCAAAGGAGTCATCGGTTGTCGGCAACTATGACGGATCCGATATCTGAGTCATTGTGGGGAGGTTGCATTATCCGAATATAGGTTGCATAGATGTAGACGCCCACAAGGGTGGAGATGCCAATAGAACATATCACAATCGTGGCGATGAGCTGGGCGTCAAAGGTAACCATGAGGATCGGGATGACGTGTCGGTCTTCTTCAAAATAGGAAAGTCGATCGGTCATCAGGCACAAGGCTATTCATTCGTCTGTGACAGGCACAAGGAACCATGTCGGTGAATTGTGAAAGAACAATGACAATGTCATGAGCATATGGGTGTGGACATATGATCAGTCGGCGGAGAACCAGAGTATTCCGATTGCTGGGTATGATCGGTGGTTGGGTCATGGAGTATTCTTGTCTCTGGGTATGCACACTGGTCATGGGTTGTGACAAGAATGGAATGGTCAAGTTCGGATTGTATTGTCTTCAGGTTCCTTCAGCTTCTGGTTGTGCATGAATGGTTATGCACCGTCAAGTCATCCAATGAGGACATGGGGTCAACCCGAGAGTTTGGTAACAAGGTATCGTCCAATCAGAGCGTGGGACTTGGCACATCTTCGTGGGAATGTATGGGTGTCACGTGCGTCAAAGCAAAAGACAGGGGCAAAAAGGTGAAAATCCTAACAATACCCCCCTTTCAAGATTCGCGTCCGCGTGAATAAGCAAAAGAACAAGGAAGAGAATATAGGGACAATGAAACATCATCAAGAGGGTTCCATGTCATAACAGCGCACGTTTAACGTCATACCGGACGTCATAGACCATTGTCATGTGCAATATACATGACAACAATCAAATCCATGATCATCGGAAGTCAAGATCCAACAAACAGGACAGGGCAACTGATTCGAACAGTTAATCGTCATAGATTAAAGTCATTCCAGACTACAGCAGGGGTTGAGGATCGATTTCAAGTTATACTTTCGATATTCGGGGGTTCCATTGGTTACGTTCGAGTTATACTGATAACCACAGGTCGATAAGGGTGGTGGGGGTGGGGAGAATCACTGAAAACCTTCCACGAAGGGTTTCAACTGGGTCCAGGTCATTCATCATCAAACAGCATCAGCAAATATATGCATCAGCTTCAGAAGTTTTACATCGTTACGGATGGTTCTTCTAGTTTATCGTCTATTCAGACATCAGGGTCCAAAGGGGTTGGTTTGGAGGATCAGAAGTTTTACATCATTACGGATGTACGGGTTTCCAGAGGTGATGGGGTTTCGGATTCAAGAGGATTGTAGATTACAGTCATTTCAGACTTTTGGTTTGGCTAGTTTTATATCATTCCGGATATTTGAGCATGGGTCAGTGTTTGTCGACTTAGCGTGGATTCCTTGCATTTGAATAATGCCTGAGGTTTCTTCATATTCCATGAATGCGACAGGTTCTAGTTTATAGCGTCATTTCGGACAATCAAGGTCAAGAGGGAGTTTGAGGGTTATGGATTCTTCGGCTGCGTTCAAGTGATACTAACAGCATCAGGTGTCAGAGAGGGATATCTGGGTTCAGTTGATGTCATAACAGACATCAGGTACTTCGTAGTTTTATAACATTCCGGTTATCGGGTTGGGGTTGAGGATTCAGGAAGATCGACATCCAGGTTCGGGTTCCATGTGCTGGCATTGTCTAGAGTACAACTCAGAACAATCACAGCAACCGTGGACAAGTCATTGAGGATGGGGTCAGCGATTGGGGTGGGTGTTCATGTCCATCTTCAGTTTGATGTCATGCAAGACATCAGGGGTTTCGAAGTTTTATAACATTTCGGTTATCTGGTCATGACAAAGGACTTGGAATGATCACAGTCCTGAGTCAGGGGTGTTTCTAGTTTCATGTCATTCCGGACATTCGAAGTTTTAAGCTCTTCAGCTTGTCTAGTTTTATATCGTTCCGGATATCGGTCTTGTTGACTGATCATGGATTTCCTACACTCAAGTGGTGTGCGAGATTTCTTCATATGCCATGAATGCAACGGGGTCATGTTTCGGCAGGAGGGATGTCTGGGGTTCTGGGATGGATGACTAGTTTTGTGTCATTACGGACATCCAGAGTAGTCATGATAGTTTATTGTCATTACAGACATTCAGGGGAATCGTCATCATAGTTTATCGTCATTGCGGACACTTGGGGTGTGGATCAGTGTTTTGAGGTTATAGGATTTCGGTTCCATCAACTGCGTTCAAGTTATACTAACAGTTTCCGGATAGAGATGTGGTGGATATCCAGATATTGCCAGTTTCAAGTTATACTCTTGACAAAGAGTCTGGGAGAGGAGAGGGTTTCGGTATTCATCAGCTGGTTTCAAGTTATACTAACAGCATCTGAAGGGTAAAAAATATCGAGAGGTGGGATGTTGGAGAACTGCCAATTTCAAGTTATACTCTTGGCAATGAGGATTTCGAAGGGGAAAGGGAGGGGGTTCGTTCGATCCATCGTTCGTTCTGATGCAAACTGCTATACAAGTCAGTAGCATATGAGGTTCATCATAGCAATGAGAACAAAGTGGTTGGTTTGTACAGTGTCCTTCTGTTTTGGTTCAGATGTCAAAAGACATCAGGTTCTTTTAACGGCTTATAGCGATCGTGCATGCGTTCTCTGGGTCTTGCTTTATCGTACGGTTAGGGGATCAGGATTTCGAGTTCATTGGAGCAGGTATCCTGCTTCGGGTTCATACTAGTTTAACAAGTCATTTCGGACCATTGGTTTTTGTAGTTACAGTTTAATGTTGTGCAGGACATCCAATGGAGTTTGAGGAGGAAGGAGGAAGAAGGAAGAGGACCTGCTGTTCTTCCTATTCTTTACTCCATCGGCTACACATCTCAGGCCCCACCGAATCATCACAAGTTCCATGGTACCATCATCAGGACTTCCTTCTGGAAGTCTGTGAGGAGAATAAGACAGGACCTGTTCTTGTTACGATTTTTACCTTTGTGCCCCTGTCTTTTGCTTTGACAGCACGTGACACCCATACATTCCCACGAAGATGTGCCAAGTCCCACGCTCTGATTAGACGATACCTTATTACCGAACTCTCGGGTTGACCCCATGTCCTCATTGGATGATTTGATGGTGCATAACCATTCATGCACAACCAGGAGCTGAAGTAACCTAAAGACGATACAATCCGAACCTGACCATTCCGTTCTTGTCACAACCCATGACCGATGTGCATACCCGGAGACAAGAATACTCTATGACCCAACCACCGATCATACCCAGCAATCGGAATACTCTGGTTCTCCGCTGACCGATCATATGTCCACACCCATATGCTCATGACATTGTTATTGTTCTTTCACAATTCATCTACACGGTTCCTTGTGCCTGTCACAGACGAATGAATAGCCTTGTGCCTGATGACTGATCGACTTTCCTATTTCGAAGAAGACTGACACGTCATCCCGATCCTCATGGTTACCTTTGACGCCCAGCTCATCGCCACGATTGTGATATGTTCTATTGGCATCTCCACCCTTGTGGGCGTCTATATTTATGCAACCTATATTCGGATAACACAACCTCCCCACAATGACTCAGACATCGGATCCGTCATAGTTGCTGACAACTGATGACTCCTTGGACCTATCTTGGCCAACCATCTTGTTCTTTTTCACACGTCACCTCTACATTCATTCGCCTTTCTTCTCATCAACTGACCGCCGGTGCTCAGCTAGCAACCTGAACTCGCATGTATGACAAGCCCCCTTGATGCTCCACAAGGACTTGCATTCCGACATGTTTCATTACCTTTGTGTACCAGTCCACTGGTCGAGAATATCCATACCCAGTCGACATCCCAGTCATCCAGTACCCTGCAGCCAAGAAGGGTTATATGAAGCACCCTTGCTTATCGTACTGCAGGAACCACAGTTGCTGGTGTATGATTACCAGTGTTCATTGCATGGTTCTTCCCTTCCCTATTCAGTGATTCACCTTCTCCCCTGCCTCCAATGATGAAGTATCACATTCACCTTTCTATCCCGATCCTGCATGCACATACTCCTAGTTGTATGCTGCTATTGGCCAGGCATCCACTGCCAATGCAAACCATCAGGAAGACGAACCAATCTCATCATTCCCAAGCTAGGAACTCAACCACATGACATCCACATGGCTGCCTCATGTTCATCATGTGCCCGCTGACACATCCACTCATGGATCCTTTCACCTCCTTACCATGAGGCAACCATGAGGCGCAGGGTCTGGACCCTTGATTGCTCCGAACCATTTCCTTGCAATCACTCCTTGAAACACTGGTGGAAATGCTGTATCCTCAGGACAGCTTTATTGTTCTTACATCTCTCTCGATTTGTACCTACAGACCCGGTAGTCTGTCTTCATGGCATTTCCCTAACTTCTTTGTATTTAAACCTTCATCTTCGAACTGTTCCTCTTTTTCCCTTCCCTTTCCTCACGTTTAGTCTGGTTTCCACCCCCTGGTTCGCTTACCTAGCCCTCCCCCCTCCCCTGGACTGCTACTGGTTGTATAGTAGTAGTTGACCATGAATACACTTAATTCCTTGTGTTTCCTCTGGTCTGATCTTGACTCAGTTTAGTTGGTTGTTGCTGGAGCCCGCTGATCTAGCGATCCATAACAGTTCTGTGTGGTGAATGAATGGGATAAAGAATTTACAAGAACACTTGAGATCCTATCCTGATGTCCTTCCTTCTTGTCTTTTCTATCCGACCATATGTTGCATTGAGCAATGCAGAACGACGATGATTCGACATTTTCTCCCCATGGGGATAATGGGTACGATCATCTTTCTTGGTGGAGTTATCTGAATGGTCTGCCTGGTCGGGTTTCTTTCTGTATTGGAGAGGGACAAGCGGTGATTGGCCAGGTGGATGACTTTTGCGATCTTGAGGTGGTGAAAGTAACCAGTTTCGGAATTTATTGTCCATTTCGATCTCCCATATACTGGGCAATTCTTGTGGTGGTTGGGGATGGATTGGGAGATTGGCCATATATGTGTCAAAGTCATTTTCCGGGATTGGATATTCGACATCTCGAATATTGAGAGAGTTGTACTTCATTTCATTGGCTACATCGAGTTCTGTTATGGATCGCTAGATCAGCGGGCTCCAGCAACAACCAACTAAATCATGTTGAGATCAGACCAGAGGAAACACAAGATGAATGGTGTATTCATGGTCTACCACTACTATACAGCAAGTAGCAGCCTGGGGGAGGGAGGAAGGCTAGGAAAGCGAACCAGGGAGAGAAAACCAGACTAAACGTGAGGAAAGGGAAGGGAAAAAGAGGAACAGTTCGAAGATGAAGGTTTAAATACAAAGAAGTTAGGGAAATGCCATGAAAGACAGACTACCGGGTCTGTATGTACAAACCGAGAGAAATGTAAGAACAATAAGGCTGTCCTGCAGATACAGCATGTCCATCAGTGTTTCAAGTAGTGATTGCAAGGAAATGGTTCGGAGCAATCAAGGGTCCAGACCCTGCGCCTCATGGTTGCCTCATGGCAAGGAGGTGGAACAATCCATGAATGGATGTGTCAGTGAGCACATGATGAACATGAGGTGGCCATGTGGATGTCATGTGGCTGAGTTCCTAATTTGGGAATGATGAGATTGGTTCGTCTTCCTGATGGTTTGCATTGGCAGTGGATGCCTGGCCAATAGCAGCATACAACTAGGAGTATGTGTATGCGGGATCGGGATGGAAAGGTGAACATGATGCTTCATCATTGGAGGCAGGGGAGAAAGTGAATCACTGAATGGGAAAGAACCATGATGGGGGCAATGCAATGAACACTGGTAATCATACACCAGCAACTGTGGTTCCTGCAGTACGATAAGCAAGGGTGCTTCATATAACCCTTCTTGGCTGCAGGGTACTGGATGACTGGGATGTCGACTAGGTGTGGATATTCTCGACCAGTGGACTGGTACACAAAGGTGATGAAACATGTCGGAATGCAGGTCTTTGTGGAGCATCAAGGGAACTTGTCATACATGTGAGTTCGGGTTGTTAACTGAGCACCGGCGGTCAGCTGATGAGAAGAAAGCGAATGAATGTGGAGGTGACATGTGAAGAGGAACAAGATGGTCGGCCAAGGTAGGTCAAAGGAGTCATCGGTTGTCGGCAACTATGACGGATCCGATGTCTGAGTCATTGTGGGGAGGTTGTGTTATCCGAATATAGGTTGCATAGATGTAGACGCCCACAAGGGTGGAGATGCCAATAGAACATATCACAATCGTGGCGATGAGCTGGGCATCAAAGGTAACCATGAGGATCGGGATGACGTGTCGGTCTTCTTCAAAATAGGAAAGTCGATCGGTCATCAGGCACAAGGCTATTCATTCGTCTGTGACAGGCACAAGGAACCATGTCGGTGAATTGTGAAAGAACAATGACAATGTCATGAGCATATGGGTGTGGACATATGATCAGTCGGCGGAGAACCAGAGTATTCCGATTGCTGGGTATGATCGGTGGTTGGGTCATGGAGTATTCTTGTCTCCGGGTATGCACACCGGTCATGGGTTGTGACAAGAAAGGAATGGTCAAGTTCGGATTGTATTGTCTTCAGGTTCCTTCAGCTTCTGGTTGTGCATGAATGGTTATGCACCGTCAAATCATCCAATGAGGACATGGGGTCAACCCGAGAGTTTGGTAACAAGGTATCGTCCAATCAGAGCGTGGGACTTGGCACATCTTCGTGGGAATGTATGGGTGTCACGTGCTGTCAAAGCAAAAGACAGGGGCAAAAAGGTGAAAATCGTAACAAGTTCGGATTCATTGTACATCACTGTTGATGTTGAGGGCAGGGAATTCAACCATAAAAAGAAATCCCTATCCATCTTGTCATCGTATATGAAAGAACGAACTGTTGGTTTTGAGACATCAGGGATATCTGGTACACGGTTCATATATTTGTCGAGATTGTCGGGGGTAGGGCATTCGACACCATGGACATCAAGTAGATCATGTTTCTTGGTCATCGATAGTTGGGGTTCATTGTCTGTCATTGTCGGTGTTGAGGATGCGGACGGTGCCGGGGATGATAGACAATACGTATGTCTCGATGGTTTCGAGGAAGTGGAGGAAGACGAGGAGCTGGGATACGTACGACAAGATGATGATATGGAAGCTCGATGTATAAGAGGTGATTGAGACGTTCAATGAGGATTAGGACACGTCGATTTCTTTGTTCCGTGGGTCGTAACCTGTTCTGTAATCGATAAAGTTCTCGTAGAACTGGAGTTATGAACTCTTGAGTAATAAAGAGCTGAGGGATGCGTCGGTCACTCCAGCTGATGTATTCAACCCAGTTGTCAGGCCTGTTAAGGACAACCCAAGCGTATGGGTCGTGCCACCAACGTCGGTCAGGCCAAGGATATGGGTGGTCTGGGTCGTAGAGGTAAGGGGGGAAGGAGTTGTCGGGTAAGTGATACTGGGAATTCTCGTAGTCTTCACGACTATAGTAGTAATCCGTCTTGACTACTTCAGGTATTGCATTGGATAAACCAATTACAACATCGATAGCTTGTGGCAGTGGTCCCATGAGGTTGGGTGTCAGGTGAGACTTGTCTTTGTACAACAAGTACAAGTCTCAGTCATTCGTAATTCGGATCATTGGCAGGACGGCCAGTTCGTGTGGTGACGTTAGTCAAGGATTATCATTGGTCCATTCGGATTCGGGTTCGGTCTGTGCAGGCTTTGTCTTGGATAAACCAATGACAAACGCAGTAACTGCAGTCAGAGTCGGGGGCTTGCGCATGTATTGTCCAAGACTCAGTCTCAGAGAATCACAGGTAATGCGGTCAAGCTTCTTCATCAAGAGTTGGTCATTGGGGGAGTTGGGAAATGTTTAGTCTTTTGTTATGGATCGCTAGATCAGCGGGCTCCAGCAACAACCAATTAAACTGAGTCGAGATCAGACCAGAGGAAACACAAGGAATAAAGTGTATTCATGGTCAACAACTACTACTATACAACCAGTAGCAGCCCAGGGGAGGGGGGAAGGCTAGGTAAGCGAACCAGGGGGTGGAAACCAGACTAAACATGAGGAAAGGGAAGGGAAAAAGAGGAACAGTTCGAAGATGAAGGTTTAAATACAAAAGAAATTTAGGGTAGGGGAAATGCCATGAAAGACAGACTACCGGGTCTGTATGTACAAACTGAGAGAGATGCAAGAACAATAAGGCTGTCCTGCAGATACAGCATGTCCATCAGTGTTTCAGGTTGTGATTGCAAGGAAATGGTTCGGAGCAATCAAGGGTCCAGACCCTGCGCCTCATGGTTGCCTCATGGTAAGGAGGTGAAACAATCCATGAGTGGATGCGTCAGCAGGCACATGGTGAACATGAGGCGGCCATGTGGATGTCATGTGGCTGAGTTCCTAGTTTTGGAATGATGAGATTGGTTCGTCTTCCTAATGGTTTGCATTGGCAGTGGATGCCTGGCCAATAGCAGCATACGACTATGAGTATGTGTATGCGGGATCGGGATGGAAAGGTGAACATGATGCTTCATCATTGGAGGCAGGAGAGAAGGCGAATCACTGGATGGGGAAGAACCATGATGAGGTCAATGCAATGAACACTGGTAATCATACACCAGCAACTGTAGTTCCTGCAGTACGATAAGCAAGGGTACTTCATATAACCCTTCTTGGCTGCAGGGTACTGGATGACTGGGATGTCGATTAGGTATGGATATTCCTGACCAGTGGACTGGTACACAAAGGTGATGAAACACATCGGAATGCAGGTCTTTGTGGAGCATCAAGGGGACTTGTCATACATGCGAGTTCGGGTTGTTAGCTGAGCACCGGTGGTCAGCTGATGAGAAGAAAGGCGAATGAATGTGGAGGTGACATGTGAAGAAGAGCAAGATGTTCAGCCAAGATAGGTCAAAGGAGTCATCGGTTGTCGGCAACTATGACGGATCCGATATCTGAGTCATTGTGGGGAGGTTGCATTATCCGAATATAGGTTGCATAGATGTAGACGCCCACAAGGGTGGAGATGCCAATAGAACATATCACAATCGTGGCGATGAGCTGGGCATCAAAGGTAACCATGAGGATCGGGATGACGTGTCGGTCTTCTTCAAAATAGGAAAGTCGATCGGTCATCAGGCACAAGGCTATTCATTCGTCTGTGACAGGCACAAGGAACCATGTCGGTGAATTGTGAAAGAACAATGACAATGTCATGAGCATATGGGTGTGGACATATGATCAGTCGGCGGAGAACCAGAGTATTCCGATTGCTGGGTATGATCGGTGGTTGGGTCATGGAGTATTCTTGTCTCCGGGTATGCACACCGGTCATGGGTTGTGACAAGAAAGGAATGGTCAAGTTCGGATTGTATTGTCTTCAGGTTCCTTCAGCTTCTGGTTGTGCATGAATGGTTATGCACCGTCAAATCATCCAATGAGGACATGGGGTCAACCCGAGAGTTTGGTAACAAGGTATCGTCCAATCAGAGCGTGGGACTTGGCACATCTTCGTGGGAATGTATGGGTGTCACATGCGTCAAAGCAAAAGACAGGGGCAAAAAGGTGAAAATCGTAACAATCGCACGATTTTTGGGACAATACATTCTTTGTTGCCATTCTTGATGTTCTCGATGTATCCGCTTACCAAGCTATCGAGGTGACGTGCATTAAGCTTTTTGATATCGAAATTAGGGCCCAGGGGGGGTACTTTGTCAGGCCAGTCAATCAGCCTTATCTGCAGCCTTGCGGCAGTCTCCAACCATTTCCGATATTGCATCTTTTTGGACTCTGCGTCGGCAAAGGGGTCTGCCAGCTGTACAGGGCTAGATGTTGATTGTCGAGACGGTGAGAGCACACGCGACCGTGATTGCCATGTGTTTGGAAACATGTTGCAGATGCAACTAGGTGAGCATGATGACATTCTGTTTCTGTATAGCGACTGCAGGCTAGGGATCCTGAATCCCTTGTGCAATGCACCAGCCCTGAACGTACATCACTACACACAATAATATCTCCAAATCATATGAATTTACCTGATCGTGGTGGTCATATCTGCCAAGACATCACGCACATCAACACCGTGGTTGTTGATTAACTCCTCAACGGCCACAGATCCGCCAAAAACTGCGGATGTTTGTTGAGCTGCAACATCCAATCCCGTATACATGATTGCCCCGATCACCTCAATATCCTCCAGGTTATGATATGCAGCAGCCTGATTTCAAGATCAGTGAGCAAAGACATTTGTCCTACAGAAATGCCACGTACCAAGCCTGTGAACTGGTCCTTACAGCTTTGCATTCTCGAGATGATTGACTGCAGGGAGTGCGGCCTCTCGTTGGATGTCTTATCCAATGACTTGGCAAAGTCCTTCATCGGCTGCAGAAGTATTGCGCGTTGCTCATCGTCAGCATCACCGACAAGATCCTTAAAGGCTCGATTCATTTTTTTGCTGTATTCCAAGTATGTGACTTGATGGAACGGAGCATCAGAACTGTTTGCGTGACATATGATGATACAAGACTTACGTTCTTTGTTGTTCGGATACTTGGGGGAGTACCACCTGCGAAAGTCATTCATGGGATTAAGGGGACAGGACTGACGGATGGCCAAGCTCGCGGCAAGCAAGACATCACAAGTACTCTTCTTGTGCTTTTGCGCGAGGTCCCAAGCAGCCTTCATGACTATCATGCCGAGATTCTTGGCATCCTCCCTTGTGGCTTGGGTGAATGGTCCTTTTGCTTTCAGCCAATCAGCTTCACTCTCTCCATCCTGGTCACTGGCATCTGACTTGTCAGTCTCCGTTTGCTCACGACTCTTGCCTTTCTGCTTCTTGCTTGGGCGTTTGTGACCCCCACTGCCTCCTCTGTGAGCATGCTTCTTTGATACAGCATCTGACTCAGAGTGTTCTGAAAGATCCCACTCGAGTTCTACCTCCTCGCTCTCCGTACTGCTATCCACATAACTTGGCCAATATTATTTTGACAAGCTTCGCTGAAGTCACTCCCTGAGTTGTTGGATTCATCTACAGAAGCGTTAGCGGCATGATAGATGTGCTGAAAAGAGATAGCAAATTACCCATGACGGCATCTTCTCGATGCTCAGGCACTGGTACTTCCAGAGCTTTGCTGGTGGCATCACACTGCAAGCAGCATAGATACTTGTAAGTGTAAGCCATAGAGAATCCAAGAAAGGTTGGCTTACCATCGATTGAGAGGGTTCGTCATCCTCCTCGTCTCCATTGTCCTCCTCAGTACCAATCTGTGCCTCAGCCAATGGTAACGGCGCGTGAAGATCTGTAGGGTTTCCCTCTGTATGTGGCTCGCCTTTATCCCTCTGGTCTTCGAGAACAACATTCTCTGAACGGAGTCATCGCAAATCCTGGCGAGCTCCAGAACGGAGCTGTCGTGAAGTTTTGAGGTTAAGAGCAGGGGCATCTGAAGAAGCTGTTGCACTGCAGGTTCCACAGGAAGGTGGCTTGGCACCACGAGACACAAGACTTTAGTGTTGCCACGGCTATAGCCGATGTTTTTTAGAAAATTGCCTTTTTAGGCTAGTAAAATTAGGCAAAATTATGAAAATATTTGAGGAGATGGGCAAAGCCAAAAGCTGGGGGGTCACTTAAGGGTGCTAAGAATTTGGTGCCCAATCTTCAGAGTTATTCAACCATAGCTGTTGAGCCTAGCCAGCTACCATCCAACAGCTATCCCTAAAGAACCCTGAGAATTGAGCCCCAAATCCTTAGCACCCTTAAGTGACCCCTCAGCTTTTGGCTTCACCCATCTCCTCAAATATTGTCATAAATTTGCCTAATTTTACTAGCCTAAAAAGGCAATTTTAAAAAAAACATCGGCTATAGCCGTCGCAACACTAAATGACACAAGTTTAGTGCTGCGGGAAGTAGGTTTAGGGGGCATTGTCACCACGGATGAAAAAAAGAAAAAAAACACAACCAATCTTATTAAATAAGAGTGATGCAAGACGAAGCAATGCCGATGTTTTCTTAAATGCGAAACGCCGGCATTGACAATGGAAGCTCTGATGAGATGTTCCTAAGTCATAGGCACGCTAGCTAACCACTTTGAGGGTAGACCCACATGAGGACTCGCATACACATGACAACCCTGGTGGATGGCGTGTATCTGTAGAAAAGAAAATCCAGTGGGACCTTTTCTGTGCTCAGTGCAAGAAGTGAAACAGCTCACATGTTTGACGGCAGATAAACTACCCAGAGGATCGTGATGCTGCACTCAAATTGAATGAACTAGTACTGCATTTCACTTACATAGAACAGGGTGTAACCTAGGCCATCCCTCCCAGTAAGGGTTGACTATTGAGCGGTCAGGCAGCCACCGCTTCTGGTGTGCCTTTGTGAAGCGGGTTGGCAAACAGGAACTGCCTGGGGTCGAATTCTGCGATCTGAATACAGGAGCGAAATGAATACATGAGTAAAATATAAAAAAACTACACTATGCGGGCACGTTTGAGAGGGGGATGTCTGTCTGCTTGCAATCGACCTGTAGGTATCGGGGATGGCAACTCCTCTGCCAACAGAGTGTCACCTTGTTCACAGTGTGCATCCGTGAAGGCAACACATTCAAAGGCTTCGAACAGAGAACCAAAATCCTCTCCACTATCAGTCTCTTCGCTGAGGTCAGCTTCCGAATCACTAGCATTTGCTTTGGCCATTAACGTTGGCTCAGCCCAATTCCCTGTATAGAACTCCCTTGCCGCATCACTCAGCTCAGCTTCTGGGGGTCCCCACGACACTCCCATGCAGCTCTCAGGAGGAACACTGTGAATGGCAGTTTGCCATATGATGCATAGCTGTGTCAGGTCGGACTGGCGCTTATCGAGTTGATATGTCATGTCAGTATTGACACCTGGAACTTCATTCAATATATAAACTTGACATGGGAAGGATGACTTACCTTCCTTGGTTCGAGCAACTTGTATAGACCCCCATTCCTCCCGCATCCACTCTTGCATGGCTGATCTCTCTTTCTGGAGGCGTGACTCCTCTTCTAGGCACCTGTCGTGTTCCAGTAGGCACTTGATCCCCTGATGAACATCATTATTGCCCATCCATGGAGGTATCGGTCCTTGACTTGCGACGTCCAGGCCCACATCCTGCCAGATGTTGTTGTCAACATCCAGATCGAAAAGGCCACGAGTTTCAATCAAATCCAAGACTCTGGCATTGCGAGGGCCCTTTCCCTGTTGCTTCAGGTTGATGAGCTCCCTGCAAAGGTTGTTGTATGTTTTGGCCAGCTTAACAATGCCTGGCTCGCGGCGCTTCGTGGATGATTTGGTGTGGGTATCAAGCTTATTTTCTGAATGCCACAGAGTTAGTTAGGTTAGTTAGGTAGTATTTTCTATACAACTACTATACTGATGAACCAGAGGGTAGACTGCTCGTCGATAACGAGCGAACAGTTTCGACTGGGGAGTCTCTTCAGTATCCTCTAGTATTTATACAATTGAAACAAAAAGTACGAAAAAGTACAAATTGCACGCGCGACAACTTTAAAGTCGATCGCCGTCTGAAAGAACAATAACCACTACACGCACAACTCGGCGACGACAGTCGCCGAGCAGGATAAGTAAGCTGAAACACTTGAATGAATAAGCAAAACAAGTTCGCAGCCAATCGCGAAAGTCGCGTATGCTGCGCATCGGGCACGTTGCCCGGCTTACTTACAAAGCCGCAGTAAAGAACAATAAGAACCGGGTTTGTGGTGGTCCACGATCCCCGGGAACATCGGTTAGGACGCTTACAATAACTCATCTTTGACATCGCGTAGTAATCACTCGCGAGTTTGCCAAATTAAGCTAAGGGTCACCCATATATAGTAACCCTAGACCCTTACAGGTTAGCTCCGGGCCCCTCAGGGTCCGATGACAAACCCCATCAACTTCTGACCAAATCCGGAGATCCGATCATGATCGATGAGGGACCACGTGCCTCGACACGTGGCAATGACAGTCCACTTAGCGGCCGTCGCCGTACTGCCCGTTTAGGCTTAGGGTTAGCCATATTAGGCTAAACTTAGCTTGTACCGTGAGTTAGGGTTAGCTTATGTTCGTTAATATAGTGGTTAGGACCGGTTAGGGTTAGCGAGTTAGTGTTAGGTCGGTTAGACTTAGGTGCTGCTACCTGCAGCTTTTCTTCCTTGATCAGAGGCCAAAGAATTCGACCTAGCTCGCTAGCTCTTTCAGTTCCACTCATCCACGTTTTCCGGGTTCGCCTCAGGCGCCGCCTCGGAATCCAATTGCAACATGGCTTTACGCCACGCACTGGTGAGATCGAACATGTTTCGTGTTCGTTTTCTACTCACCAACCACCGTCTGGAGAAGAAGTCTGTCTTTGTTAAGTCAAACTTAGGCTTATGGTCAAAACTAGCATGACCGTTCGTACTTACCCATTCTACTAGGTAGCTAAACGGCCCGTCAGGTTCCTCTAGTCGGGGAAGCGACTGGTCGTTGGAACGACATGAAACGGAGAGATCCGGAGCTTCTTCTGCGGGCAAGTCCACCGCGTTCTCTGTATTCTCGATCATTGTCGAGCTACCAGCTTCCGCTGTCGCGAACATCGCTACGTCAGATTCGTCTCGCGAAACTGATCCACTTCGCTGTCGTTTAGTCCATCGACCGTCCGACAGGAAATCCTCCAGGACACGTTGAGTCAGATCCTCCGAAGGCAGCCTTCTCTTGGATCCGCTACTAGTTCTGTCAAGGGTCGCGCTACCGACCCCTCTATAACCATACAGTGATTCGAGACGTTTGTTAACGTCGTCTCTAACATGATTAGGCATGGGGATGACGCTGTAATTGTGAATAGCGCATCTCCCTTCCAGATTACACCAGGGAACCATCTTGTGGTTCTCTAGCCAAGAATTAATCATAACTTGTTGCAATTCGTGAACGTTGAAAGTTTCCCACATGGGGTTGAACTCGGACTTAAGAACAAAAACAGGGCTCGTGTCTTTCTCAGGTTGTACCAACCGGTTGCGCCACCGTTTCGCGACGTTTTTCTCAAGCCAAGTGTCAAGCAACACTTGTGGATAACCACGCGCCAAATATAATCCGCGAAGATCGCGAAGGGATTCGACGTATGTGTCTGGGCGACTACATATCGTGGCCAAGCGACTCATTTCACCAAGGAAGGTACCTCTTTTTACGTCCTTCGGGTGATTTGAGACCCATGGGATTCTTTCCATGTGGTTCAGCGGTTTGCGATATGGTTTATACTCTATAGAATTCGTACGATAATCTATGTATATGTACATGTCCAGGAATGGTGCAGACCATTCCGACGCTGACCAGTCTAGTTCGACGTCTTCATACTGCACCTTTGAAGCTATTTCTAGCGCTTCTGCTTGTGAACTAGCATAGCAGAGACAAAGGCAGTCGTCGATGTACCTCCCGTAGTATATTGTGCGTGGGTCGGGATTAACAGTGATATCGTCCCACTCGAACCATGCGCCGTACAGGTTGGCGATGTCGGGGGAGCAAGCAGCACCCATAGGGATGCCTTTGATTTGCTCATAGAATTTTTCACGGTACTGAATAAATAATGGTGAACGAGCGGCAATTAACAAACATTGTAACACGACATGTCTTTTCCACTCGGGCTCTTTTTCATAGCCTGCCACACCATGATCGCACCATCTTTTCCAAAGTGCGCCAACATGTTTGATGGCTTTATCTCTGGGAATGTTTGGGTAATAAGCGACAATATCGCCTGTTACTATCCATATTTTGCGATGGGGATCAATCTTTATTTTCGCAAGTTTTTGCGCGAGATCTTTGGTTCCTTTAATAATTGTGGGGAACTGATCAAGCAATGGCTTCAAATACTTGCTCGCAACTTTAGCGCATGGCTCCTGTAACAAGGAGTGACATGGGCAGATAGGCCGGTAACCCGTAGGTTTTTTGTGTATCTTAGGAATTGCATAAAACTGAGGCAATTCAAACTCGGCGTTATCGTCTTTTGGAAACTTAGATCGCAAGAACGCTAACAGTTGCGGAAAATCATCCTTCATACTCCAGCCGTCGGGTAATCGAAGTTCGCAAAGTTTATCGATTTTCTTCTGAGTGATTTTCATTTTATAATTTACATATGCGAGGTCAACTTCTCTATAGTTGTTCGCGTCCGATAGTAATTTATATCCACCGGCAATGATCCATTCCTTGGTAACTACTGCTGCGCCAAGATTCTTGTCAGTTAATGTGATTACATATTTATTCTCATCCAAAAACTGTTTCAAGTCAGCATGCTGCACGAGACCGAGGTGCTCGTTGGGCTTTCGAGGAGGTATAGCTTGTCTCGAGTGTTCAAGAACATAAGCTTGTCCTGCATCGAGGCCGGCTTGAATATACGCTTGAACCTCCGGAGGCTCCTTGTGTTTAGGAAGATGGAGGTCGTAGTCAGGATCGTATGCGGTAGAATCCTTTTTAATCTCTTCTGGGTCGTCTAAGAAGTGAATTTGCCACTTAAGTCTTCTTACAAAGTCGTCAAAAGCGGAGACGAGAAGAGCCGGATTCGGCTTTTTATATAACATATACCGGAGTCCTACAGATATGTGTATATGATATTTAGACGGTAAAAAAACTCCAGGCCCCGTGAAAACCATCGATCTGAATCGTGCCGCCTCTAAAGTCGCAGAGGGGACGGTCGAAAGTAACAGCCTAATGGCAAGAGGGCGTGGTATTACCGTCAGTTCATCTGGGTATGTGGAGGGAGCGTCAAACCTTACTTTATCGAGTAACTTGATACAAGTTACTGCTGCTTCCCTTTCCCCTTTCGATCGGAAGGCTTCTTCACCTTCTCCGAGCGTTTCTTTGCCTTGGCGGCGGCCTTGGGTTTCCCCTTCTGGCCGGATTTCGCCTTCTTCGGCTTCGAACTCTTCGGGCCTTTCTTCTGTTTCTTCCCACCACCAGTGCGGGGCTTCGGCTACCCCAGCAGCGGTCAGAAAATGACATTGTTTGTTCCACCAGACTAAAGCTGGATCACTTACTTTGTCAGAAATCCCGGCATCGCGAAGACGCTTTTCGACCATTCTCATCACTTTATCATGAGCGGCATCCGTAGCCGCGGTCGCGTTTCCCATATCAACGTCAGCGTCTTGTTTCATGCGTAGTTTCTCCTCTAACTTCTTCTGCTCCACCACGTGTCGAGATGCTGCGATCTCGAGTATGCGGAAGGTAAGTATAGGGATGTCAACGCGAACCGCCTTATATTCCTCTTTAAAGGTGACGGACTCAACATACTCAAGTATGCTCCCGTCCGGAGCAAACGTGGGCTCTTTATAGAGCTCTTTGACCTCTTTGTAGCGGGCTACAATGAGTTCCTGCACCGTAGCCATATATGACTCGGCGCGTAGTTGAGTTTCAAGGTGCGTAACCTCAAGGTTTTTGAGGTTGATCGCGGCGTCAAGGACGGCGATGCGGTATTTCTGATGTGACTCAGCAAATTCCGCGATCATCGCACCAGTACCCGTTGCTTCCTCGAAGCTCCGGGTGATCTGGAAGATCGGGGCTTTCATCCCAGCAAGCTGGGGGGGCCACGTTCCCGCAGCCTTGTTCGTCTCGAGTTTGGTAACAGAAGAACGAACACCGGCAAGCTTGGTAGCTGTACCGGCAAGCCCCATCAAGATAGGCCGAAGCGTCTCTCGATAGTTCATTTGAATCATCTCTATAACGTCTACCACCGATTTAGCTCGAGCTGAGGCAGCAGTACGTACGAGTGACGAATTGGAGCCGGCTTGAGTGGCGGCACCAAAGGAGGCGGGCGAAAGTCCACGAGCGAAGTCTTTAACTACACGGGACGGGGGGACGGCGGACGAAGAGCTGGACATGGTTGGATTTGAGTAGGGGGGTGAGGTTAGGAAGTATTTTCTATACAACTACTATACTGATGAACCAGAGGGTAGACTGCTCGTCGATAACGAGCGAACAGTTTCGACTGGGGAGTCTCTTCAGTATCCTCTTAGGGTGTAAAAAACTACAACTACGTATACTGATAAACCAGAGGGTAGACTTCGCTTGCAAGTGCAGAGCGAAGTTTCGACTGGGGAGTCTCATCAGTATCCTCTAGTATTTATACAATTTGAAACACTTTGTCCGAGAAAAGACAAAGTATCCGGAAGCCGCCTTGAGCGGTTTAACCGGCATGAAAGAACAATAACCAGTACACGTTCCACCGGCTTCGACAGAAGCCGGCAGAGCATCAGTAAGCTGAAACACACTCACCTGAGTAAGCCGTCAAGAACCCGCCAATGGCATTTAAGCCGCTGCTGCGGGTCGGGCACGTTGCCCGGCTTGCTGAGCAAGACCGAGTAAGAAACAATAAGCCGTGTAGCCTCGCGGTGGGACGCGTAAGCTAAGCGGGTCGAATTACCAATCTAACAATAGTGAAACAACCGATGCGCGCGGAAATGAAAGCCGCGAGTCATATAGGGTATAGGGTTATCCTTATAAGGTCATCACGTGACCTCTGACAGAGCTCCGGTAAGCCGCAGCAAACCGATGGTAAACCCGGCCGTCGGCCGACAAGCCGACAAGCGGCCGATCGGCTTTAAGCCGGGGACCGACACCCGCGAGTGTCGGCAATTAAAACCCACTTAGCGGCCGTCGCCGTACTGAGTCTCGGGTTAGGCTACTTCCTTAGAAGGCACCCGGTTCACTTAGGGTTAGCTTATGTTCTTAATGTACTGGTTAGAACCGGTTAGGGTTAGCGAGTTAGGGTTCGGTTGGGTTAGACTTAGGTGCTGCTGCTTGCAGCTTTTCTTCCTTGATCAGAGGCCTAAGAATGCAACCGAGCTCGTTAGCTCTTTCAGTTCCACCCGTCCACGTTTTCCGAGTCGGCAAGTGGTGCCGCTTCAGAATCCAACTTCAACATTGACTTACGCCACGCGCTAGTGAGATCGAACATATTACGCGTTCGTTTTCGACTGACTAGCCATCTCCGTGAAAAGAAGTCTGTCTTTGCGATATCAAAGACTAATTTATGCCCAAAACTAGCACGACCGTTCGTGCTTTCCCATTCTACTAAGTAGCTGAAAGGTCCATCTGGTTCCTCAAGTCGAGGAAGCGACTGGTCACCGGAGCGACAGGATATAGACAGGTCAGGGGGGGTAGACTCCGCGGGCAAGTCCACTTCCACTTCATCCGCATTCGCAGTCATTGCTGCGCTCTCAGAATCCGCTTCCGCGAACATCGCTACATCGTCATCATCCCGACTTTCCTCTCCAGACCGTTGGCGCTTGATCCAGCGACCGTCCGACAGGAAGTCATCTAGAACACTTTGAGTGAGATCCTCCGAAGGCAGCCTTCGCTTGGATCCTCGACTAGTTCTATCGAGTGTTGCGCTACCAACACCCTTATAGGCATACAGAGATTCGAGCCGCTTGTTAACGTCGGCTCTAATATGGTCAGGCATGGGCATTACGCTATAATTGTGAATAGCGCATCGACCCTCGAGATTACACCAGGGAACCGCATCGCGGCTCTCTAACCACGATTTGACCATGGTTTGTTGAAGTTCGTGAACATTGAAAGTTTCCCACATGGGGTTGAACTCAGACTTAAGAACAAAAACGGGACTCATGTCTCTCATTGGCTCTACCAACCGGTTGGTTAGGAAGTATTTTCTATACAACTACTATACTGATGAACCAGAGGGTAGACTGCTCGTCGATAACGAGCGAACAGTTTCGACTGGGGAGTCTCTTCAGTATCCTCTAGTATTTATACAATTGAAACAAAAAGTACGAAAAAGTACAAATTGCACGCGCGACAACTTTAAAGTCGATCGCCGTCTGAAAGAACAATAACCACTACACGCACAACTCGGCGACGACAGTCGCCGAGCAGGATAAGTAAGCTGAAACACTTGAATGAATAAGCAAAACAAGTTCGCAGCCAATCGCGAAAGTCGCGTATGCTGCGCATCGGGCACGTTGCCCGGCTTACTTACAAAGCCGCAGTAAAGAACAATAAGAACCGGGTTTGTGGTGGTCCACGATCCCCGGGAACATCGGTTAGGACGCTTACAATAACTCATCTTTGACATCGCGTAGTAATCACTCGCGAGTTTGCCAAATTAGGCTAAGGGTCACCCATATATAGTAACCCTAGACCCTTACAGGTTAGCTCCGGGCCCCTCAGGGTCCGATGACAAACCCCATCAACTTCTGACCAAATCCGGAGATCCGATCATGATCGATGAGGGACCACGTGCCTCGACACGTGGCAATGACAGTCCACTTAGCGGCCGTCGCCGTACTGCCCGTTTAGGCTTAGGGTTAGCCATATTAGGCTAAACTTAGCTTGTACCGTGAGTTAGGGTTAGCTTATGTTCGTTAATATAGTGGTTAGGACCGGTTAGGGTTAGCGAGTTAGTGTTAGGTCGGTTAGACTTAGGTGCTGCTACCTGCAGCTTTTCTTCCTTGATCAGAGGCCAAAGAATTCGACCTAGCTCGCTAGCTCTTTCAGTTCCACTCATCCACGTTTTCCGGGTTCGCCTCAGGCGCCGCCTCGGAGTCCAATTGCAACATGGCTTTACGCCACGCACTGGTGAGATCGAACATGTTTCGTGTTCGTTTTCTACTCACCAACCACCGTCTGGAGAAGAAGTCTGTCTTTGTTAAGTCAAACTTAGGCTTATGGTCAAAACTAGCATGACCGTTCGTACTTACCCATTCTACTAGGTAGCTAAACGGCCCGTCAGGTTCCTCTAGTCGGGGAAGCGACTGGTCGTTGGAACGACATGAAACGGAGAGATCCGGAGCTTCTTCTGCGGGCAAGTCCACCGCGTTCTCTGTATTCTCGATCATTGTCGAGCTACCAGCTTCCGCTGTCGCGAACATCGCTACGTCAGATTCGTCTCGCGAAACTGATCCACTTCGCTGTCGTTTAGTCCATCGACCGTCCGACAGGAAATCCTCCAGGACACGTTGAGTCAGATCCTCCGAAGGCAGCCTTCTCTTGGATCCGCTACTAGTTCTGTCAAGGGTCGCGCTACCGACCCCTCTATAACCATACAGTGATTCGAGACGTTTGTTAACGTCGTCTCTAACATGATTAGGCATGGGGATGACGCTGTAATTGTGAATAGCGCATCTCCCTTCCAGATTACACCAGGGAACCATCTTGTGGTTCTCTAGCCAAGAATTAATCATAACTTGTTGCAATTCGTGAACGTTGAAAGTTTCCCACATGGGGTTGAACTCGGACTTAAGAACAAAAACAGGGCTCGTGTCTTTCTCAGGTTGTACCAACCGGTTGCGCCACCGTTTCGCGACGTTTTTCTCAAGCCAAGTGTCAAGCAACACTTGTGGATAACCACGCGCCAAATATAATCCGCGAAGATCGCGAAGGGATTCGACGTATGTGTCTGGGCGACTACATATCGTGGCCAAGCGACTCATTTCACCAAGGAAGGTACCTCTTTTTACGTCCTTCGGGTGATTTGAGACCCATGGGATTCTTTCCATGTGGTTCAGCGGTTTGCGATATGGTTTATACTCTATAGAATTCGTACGATAATCTATGTATATGTACATGTCCAGGAATGGTGCAGACCATTCCGACGCTGACCAGTCTAGTTCGACGTCTTCATACTGCACCTTTGAAGCTATTTCTAGCGCTTCTGCTTGTGAACTAGCATAGCAGAGACAAAGGCAGTCGTCGATGTACCTCCCGTAGTATATTGTGCGTGGGTCGGGATTAACAGTGATATCGTCCCACTCGAACCATGCGCCGTACAGGTTGGCGATGTCGGGGGAGCAAGCAGCACCCATAGGGATGCCTTTGATTTGCTCATAGAATTTTTCACGGTACTGAATAAATAATGGTGAACGAGCGGCAATTAACAAACATTGTAACACGACATGTCTTTTCCACTCGGGCTCTTTTTCATAGCCTGCCACACCATGATCGCACCATCTTTTCCAGAGTGCGCCAACATGTTTGATGGCTTTATCTCTGGGAATGTTTGGGTAATAAGCGACAATATCGCCTGTTACTATCCATATTTTGCGATGGGGATCAATCTTTATTTTCGCAAGTTTTTGCGCGAGATCTTTGGTTCCTTTAATAATTGTGGGGAACTGATCAAGCAATGGCTTCAAATACTTGCTCGCAACTTTAGCGCATGGCTCCTGTAACAAGGAGTGACATGGGCAGATAGGCCGGTAACCCGTAGGTTTTTTGTGTATCTTAGGAATTGCATAAAACTGGGGCAATTCAAACTCGGCGTTATCGTCTTTTGGAAACTTAGATCGCAAGAACGCTAACAGTTGCGGAAAATCATCCTTCATACTCCAGCCGTCGGGTAATCGAAGTTCGCAAAGTTTATCGATTTTCTTCTGAGTGATTTTCATTTTATAATTTACATATGCGAGGTCAACTTCTCTATAGTTGTTCGCGTCCGATAGTAATTTATATCCACCGGCAATGATCCATTCCTTGGTAACTACTGCTGCGCCAAGATTCTTGTCAGTTAATGTGATTACATATTTATTCTCATCCAAAAACTGTTTCAAGTCAGCATGCTGCACGAGACCGAGGTGCTCGTTGGGCTTTCGAGGAGGTATAGCTTGTCTCGAGTGTTCAAGAACATAAGCTTGTCCTGCATCGAGGCCGGCTTGAATATACGCTTGAACCTCCGGAGGCTCCTTGTGTTTAGGAAGATGGAGGTCGTAGTCAGGATCGTATGCGGTAGAATCCTTTTTAATCTCTTCTGGGTCGTCTAAGAAGTGAATTTGCCACTTAAGTCTTCTTACAAAGTCGTCAAAAGCGGAGACGAGAAGAGCCGGATTCGGCTTTTTATATAACATATACCGGAGTCCTACAGATATGTGTATATGATATTTAGACGGTAAAAAAACTCCAGGCCCCGTGAAAACCATCGATCTGAATCGTGCCGCCTCTAAAGTCGCAGAGGGGACGGTCGAAAGTAACAGCCTAATGGCAAGAGGGCGTGGTATTACCGTCAGTTCATCTGGGTATGTGGAGGGAGCGTCAAACCTTACTTTATCGAGTAACTTGATACAAGTTACTGCTGCTTCCCTTTCCCCTTTCGATCGGAAGGCTTCTTCACCTTCTCCGAGCGTTTCTTTGCCTTGGCGGCGGCCTTGGGTTTCCCCTTCTGGCCGGATTTCGCCTTCTTCGGCTTCGAACTCTTCGGGCCTTTCTTCTGTTTCTTCCCACCACCAGTGCGGGGCTTCGGCTACCCCAGCAGCGGTCAGAAAATGACATTGTTTGTTCCACCAGACTAAAGCTGGATCACTTACTTTGTCAGAAATCCCGGCATCGCGAAGACGCTTTTCGACCATTCTCATCACTTTATCATGAGCGGCATCCGTAGCCGCGGTCGCGTTTCCCATATCAACGTCAGCGTCTTGTTTCATGCGTAGTTTCTCCTCTAACTTCTTCTGCTCCACCACGTGTCGAGATGCTGCGATCTCGAGTATGCGGAAGGTAAGTATAGGGATGTCAACGCGAACCGCCTTATATTCCTCTTTAAAGGTGACGGACTCAACATACTCAAGTATGCTCCCGTCCGGAGCAAACGTGGGCTCTTTATAGAGCTCTTTGACCTCTTTGTAGCGGGCTACAATGAGTTCCTGCACCGTAGCCATATATGACTCGGCGCGTAGTTGAGTTTCAAGGTGCGTAACCTCAAGGTTTTTGAGGTTGATCGCGGCGTCAAGGACGGCGATGCGGTATTTCTGATGTGACTCAGCAAATTCCGCGATCATCGCACCAGTACCCGTTGCTTCCTCGAAGCTCCGGGTGATCTGGAAGATCGGGGCTTTCATCCCAGCAAGCTGGGGGGGCCACGTTCCCGCAGCCTTGTTCGTCTCGAGTTTGGTAACAGAAGAACGAACACCGGCAAGCTTGGTAGCTGTACCGGCAAGCCCCATCAAGATAGGCCGAAGCGTCTCTCGATAGTTCATTTGAATCATCTCTATAACGTCTACCACCGATTTAGCTCGAGCTGAGGCAGCAGTACGTACGAGTGACGAATTGGAGCCGGCTTGAGTGGCGGCACCAAAGGAGGCGGGCGAAAGTCCACGAGCGAAGTCTTTAACTACACGGGACGGGGGGACGGCGGACGAAGAGCTGGACATGGTTGGATTTGAGTAGGGGGGTGAGGTTAGGAAGTATTTTCTATACAACTACTATACTGATGAACCAGAGGGTAGACTGCTCGTCGATAACGAGCGAACAGTTTCGACTGGGGAGTCTCTTCAGTATCCTCTAGTATTTATACAATTGAAACAAAAAGTACGAAAAAGTACAAATTGCACGCGCGACAACTTTAAAGTCGATCGCCGTCTGAAAGAACAATAACCACTACACGCACAACTCGGCGACGACAGTCGCCGAGCAGGATAAGTAAGCTGAAACACTTGAATGAATAAGCAAAACAAGTTCGCAGCCAATCGCGAAAGTCGCGTATGCTGCGCATCGGGCACGTTGCCCGGCTTACTTACAAAGCCGCAGTAAAGAACAATAAGAACCGGGTTTGTGGTGGTCCACGATCCCCGGGAACATCGGTTAGGACGCTTACAATAACTCATCTTTGACATCGCGTAGTAATCACTCGCGAGTTTGCCAAATTAGGCTAAGGGTCACCCATATATAGTAACCCTAGACCCTTACAGGTTAGCTCCGGGCCCCTCAGGGTCCGATGACAAACCCCATCAACTTCTGACCAAATCCGGAGATCCGATCATGATCGATGAGGGACCACGTGCCTCGACACGTGGCAATGACAGTCCACTTAGCGGCCGTCGCCGTACTGCCCGTTTAGGCTTAGGGTTAGCCATATTAGGCTAAACTTAGCTTGTACCGTGAGTTAGGGTTAGCTTATGTTCGTTAATATAGTGGTTAGGACCGGTTAGGGTTAGCGAGTTAGTGTTAGGTCGGTTAGTTAGTATTTTCTATACAACTACTATACTGATGAACCAGAGGGTAGACTGCTCGTCGATAACGAGCGAACAGTTTCGACTGGGGAGTCTCTTCAGTATCCTCTAGTATTTATACAATTGAAACAAAAAGTACGAAAAAGTACAAATTGCACGCGCGACAACTTTAAAGTCGATCGCCGTCTGAAAGAACAATAACCACTACACGCACAACTCGGCGACGACAGTCGCCGAGCAGGATAAGTAAGCTGAAACACTTGAATGAATAAGCAAAACAAGTTCGCAGCCAATCGCGAAAGTCGCGTATGCTGCGCATCGGGCACGTTGCCCGGCTTACTTACAAAGCCGCAGTAAAGAACAATAAGAACCGGGTTTGTGGTGGTCCACGATCCCCGGGAACATCGGTTAGGACGCTTACAATAACTCATCTTTGACATCGCGTAGTAATCACTCGCGAGTTTGCCAAATTAGGCTAAGGGTCACCCATATATAGTAACCCTAGACCCTTACAGGTTAGCTCCGGGCCCCTCAGGGTCCGATGACAAACCCCATCAACTTCTGACCAAATCCGGAGATCCGATCATGATCGATGAGGGACCACGTGCCTCGACACGTGGCAATGACAGTCCACTTAGCGGCCGTCGCCGTACTGCCCGTTTAGGCTTAGGGTTAGCCATATTAGGCTAAACTTAGCTTGTACCGTGAGTTAGGGTTAGCTTATGTTCGTTAATATAGTGGTTAGGACCGGTTAGGGTTAGCGAGTTAGTGTTAGGTCGGTTAGACTTAGGTGCTGCTACCTGCAGCTTTTCTTCCTTGATCAGAGGCCAAAGAATTCGACCTAGCTCGCTAGCTCTTTCAGTTCCACTCATCCACGTTTTCCGGGTTCGCCTCAGGCGCCGCCTCGGAATCCAATTGCAACATGGCTTTACGCCACGCACTGGTGAGATCGAACATGTTTCGTGTTCGTTTTCTACTCACCAACCACCGTCTGGAGAAGAAGTCTGTCTTTGTTAAGTCAAACTTAGGCTTATGGTCAAAACTAGCATGACCGTTCGTACTTACCCATTCTACTAGGTAGCTAAACGGCCCGTCAGGTTCCTCTAGTCGGGGAAGCGACTGGTCGTTGGAACGACATGAAACGGAGAGATCCGGAGCTTCTTCTGCGGGCAAGTCCACCGCGTTCTCTGTATTCTCGATCATTGTCGAGCTACCAGCTTCCGCTGTCGCGAACATCGCTACGTCAGATTCGTCTCGCGAAACTGATCCACTTCGCTGTCGTTTAGTCCATCGACCGTCCGACAGGAAATCCTCCAGGACACGTTGAGTCAGATCCTCCGAAGGCAGCCTTCTCTTGGATCCGCTACTAGTTCTGTCAAGGGTCGCGCTACCGACCCCTCTATAACCATACAGTGATTCGAGACGTTTGTTAACGTCGTCTCTAACATGATTAGGCATGGGGATG